>JAGDQP010023346.1:0-29292 GCA_022664845.1 Lepisma saccharinum
CCATCCCGGCATTTGTCTTGCGTGATTGAGGAAAAAAAATAAAAAAAACTCACTCAAGATGGTGGGCCGATGGGATTGAATCTACGACCTACAGAATGTAACGCCAACGATCTACCACTGAGCTACGGTGGCACCGTATAATTCAATTCAATATGTGTTACCAACAAAAAATCCTTGCAAGATTGAAATCACTCCTGAAAAGTGCAAAAGATATTGCCAACCTCTGGATCTGTTTGAGTTCCAACCGATAAAATGCTATATAAAGACACCATCTTCCCAAATGCACACGAGTTATTTATAAGTGATACAATATTATCAAGATTATGTCGATTCTACACAATCAGCTCTGTTCGAATCTACATTTGAGACTTTTGTAGTTTTCTTCCTGTTACAAGCGTTCCTATGTCTACACTGAAATGATAACTTCTTATTACATGCACTCGACTTCTAAACTTAAACTAATAATATACCCACAATTCGTATTCGGAGGAGTACCAAAAGTCCACCCGTTTATTAACTTATATTTCTCCAGACACACAGGTTCTTCACAACACGATACAACAAACTTGCTTCGCAAGTCTCCAAGATTTATGTAATATACAAGATGTCAACTCTTGAGAACATATGCCTCGTACATTATTGACTTTAACGGAGACAACAATTCTGTTTACCGAGGAGATGTGAATTTTATTTTTCTTGTAGAAACGAAAGGCAACCAACATTGTTCGGTTATTCTGTTATTGAACTCTTTTCGACCGAGGGAAACCTATTATCTTAAATAGTTCTTTTCGTCCATTTCGTAAACAAATTTTGATTTTTTACTTAAGCTTGCATTTCAAAGCATATAATTTTATCTGTACTCCAAAAAGCAAGGGTTTCTTTTTTGATGTGAAAGGAATATCAGCAACCCTATGAAATACATTACCAAAATATTTTTTATGTTCGAGTGCCAATTCGGATGCTTGCCTTGTAAGTCAGAAGATTTGCAATTCAAGATGTCAAGAACAAAGGAGAAGCATACAGCTTGGAAGTTTATTTTTCTTTTTCCTTGCAAATAGAGTGTTTGGACGATATTGCTTTTTCCCCTGTGTCTTTCTATTGTTTCCAGATAATTCAGCTCATCTCCCTTCTTACTGTATCTCTCCGTTTGCAATACAGCAAGAAGGGAGATTAACTGAATTATCTGAAAACAATACAAAGATACAGAGGAATAAGCAATATCGTGCTGTATATCTTCGTTTTCAAATCACAGCTTTCCAGTATAAGATTTGTTCTGATTCTATTAATTTGTTTAGTAAAATTTTAAAATTAATTACTCGTATTGACGAAGATAGTATTTTTGATAATTATTCTGAAAAAGAACGCTTTGTTTGATAATCCATGACGTTCTAAAATTCCGAAATTATTGATAATTTATTATTATTATTAAAAATAGGATAATTTCGTTTGTTAATTCAAGCTTAATTACAACTTATTTCTTGGAAAATCAGCTCTCTAAAAAAATGTCTGTATATTGAAATGCGCGTTTCCTTGTTTGGTTGTAGTATATGAGCAAATAGTTGGTGGTAGTTCTGAATTTGAAAGTTGATTTTCCAATTAGCTTTTCAATTATTATAACCTCTCGTGTTCTTCTCCTAGGATTTAGTCTTACACAGTTTAAGTCTTTGCGATAAGACACTTGCATACATGAGGGTCTTATGCTTTCGTAGCGCATGGCCCCAACCGGGTATCGACAGCCCAGACTTTAACGTGTTAATTTGTAATCCTAGACATATATTTTTTTTAATGTTTTGAATTTAATTTGTAAAATTTTAGGCAACTTTGACTAAATTCACATCCAAACCATACCAAACTGTCTCCTATGATATACTTCCATTATTATATGGTTCCTCATGCACTCCAAAACATTGGACATGATCTAATTGCTGTTACGTAACTCTTGTATATACACATTCGTTATTCCAATATAGTAAGTTCTAATCATATATTCAACTTTCACACCATTACAGGTAGCCACTCAGATGCAAAATCTAAGACACGTTGTCCATACAATGTTCTGTACGAACCTGTTTGTGGTTCTGGTGGATGGTTTTTCGGAAACAAAGAAGCTCTTGAATGTCAGAATATCAGATATCCTGCTACAAGTAAGTTCTTAAATAAGATTTTATGGGTATTTCCACGTGACGGAAGTACTGGTCTTGTGCTCGATATAGCACGTAGAAGTTTTCTGAAGTAAAGTAGACTAGGGAGGTTGATACAAGGGGGGACTGATATATTCGATATTATCCTATACAGTTGGCAACCCTACGTTCTCCGTCGGTTGTGGCACTAAGGCATAAGCAGATATGTCACTTTCTCCTGAAAATTAGATATTCTGACAAACATATTGAGTGAGGGGTTTTCTACCTTGTGGCAAAATCGGATAAATCAAATATAAAAATAAATATAAAAGTATTTATATTTGAGTTACTAGACTTTGCCACAAGGTAGAAACCCTTCGGTCTACATGTTTGTTATAATATCTCATTTTGGGGAGAAAGTGACATATCTACTTGGGGCTACACGAATGAAAAATAACGCCATTTATTTGTTAGTTGTTGAGTGGCTTTCAAAGGATGTGGCAGTTTATTTTAAGCAGGATAGAAGAAAATAATTTTCAGAGATGTAAAATTTGTTCTCACCTTCATGAAAAATGCATTTTTCAGTGATTCTTTGTACGTCTGCTTTTTGTCTGTTCATAAAATATGAATAACAAGTTTTATGTTTTATCAAACCAGGCTTTGTACGAGCGATAATGACCGCATAAAGAAAGACTATTTCCAAAATGAAGGTATGAGGTGTTTTGATACACTTAAAATAGGGAGGTTTGAGACGTCTCAAACCTCCGTAATTACATATTATCTCTGAAATTTCCGTAGTTGGATAATCTATGTTATATCTTTTCCATTTTTGCAGATAGAAAAGAAACAACCTACTTCATATTAATACATCCATTTCCTAGTATTTATCTAATTGTATTGCGCTCTATTTTGATATAACATTAATTTTATTTAGTCAATTATTAATATTATTTACAGTAAATTTATTTAAAGTCTCAGGCTCAGGCCGGAATACGGTGTGGGATAAGAAGTTAGACGATAGTAGGCCAAACTCAGTCGGGATCGTTCCAAGGACCTTCCGATTGCTAAGCCAGCGCTTTACTAACTGAGCTAAGGCTACTCCGTGAATTTGAATGTTAAGAGGACAGGAAAAGAACGTACTTTGTCCACTGTTTTGAATTTACAGAAGAGCGTTTTCAAAGTACGTAACCAAAAACTAAATCACGTATTAATCAAGAAGTTGTAACAATTATTTGAGATGAGAAATATACATTTAGCAGTCACGTCAATGGACTATTAAGTGAGAAACTACCATCAGCGCGTGCCCACAGTGACTATAATGTGACAATTGCATCTGCCAGAACTGAAACCCGCTTAGTGCAAGAACTTTCAACCAGCAGAGAAGAAGTTTTAATTCCCGCATTATTAGCTGTTTCTCTACCAGAAATATGCCCATGTCCGAGAGCTCCTCCACGGAAAAATACTTTTTAATAGAAAGTAGTTTAATCGTAGAATCTTGACATCTCCTTCAGTGCAGAAGGAAATAGAAGCGTAGAGACGTTCTTGAAAGGGGGAAGAAATAATCAGCTTCATCTACGAAACACAGCTGAAATCGGGACGTACGTGACCCAGTTCGAAACCTGACCCAGCTTGATCGGGGTGACTTGAGTGTCCCAGTGACCTAACTTTGATCCAAATGACCAGACTAACTTTGTATGATCCGTCAACCCGATGATCGAATATGAGTCTATTTCGGGGATATGAGACTACTTCGACGTTAGGAACTTTTTGGCAGGGTCTGGTCTGAGCTGTCTAGGGTCATCCCCTGAAGGAGACACTGGTGAACTTTAACATACCTTCCAGGTCGCCGTATCGAATTCCAGTCACCGGATGAGGCCACGTCCCAAATATAGAACCAGCAACCCTGTCCAAAAGTTGACCCGGTGACCCGTTTCAGTTCTGCTAGAAGCTTAATAGAAAAATATGAAATCATTTTCAATAGGGCAACTTTTAAAATTATCTATCACAGTAATAGTCTTAAATCTCCCTAGTACCTGTCTAATACCACCCTTAGATCGGGAGGAAAAAGACATCAGATGACTGGAAATAATTGCTTGTAATTTATTTCCTCTAAATGTTCTTTAACAACTAAAAGTACACAAATTGTCGTGGAAGTGCACGTTGCTGTCCCACAATATTTGATAAAGATATGACTATTTCAGCAGATATAAAACATGTAAATCTCACTATATTTGTTATAATTCATTGTATGCTTGAAAATAATGATTAAAAATACTTTAAATTGCTCAATCTCTCCTACTAGAGCAGTGCTGGATTAAGCTATTTGGGAGCTCCAGTTATTAACTCTGTTAGAGCCCCATCTACCTGTCCGCTGTGCAGTACCGTCTTAACATCATTGTGGACTTCTGCTTAAAGCAATTTACTGTGACCCTTACTTGAAGAGACACCCATGGAAACAATAAATAAAATAGAATCGTTAGAAAATCTCTATTTGTAAAATAAACATGCTTTTCTTCGAACTTTTAACTAATATTAGAACACAATAAGTGCTAAGATCGAAGCAGTCATGTTATCTGAGATGTATGGCAAGCGTCTCCAAGATTGCAGGATCTAATCCCGCCTGGGGCATGGATGTTATTGTGACACTTATTTAATCGCGATGGGCTGAAGTAAAAGTTACAGAAAATGTCCCGTACACAATAAAATTTACCAACGTTTTGTCTTCGATGGTGAATACTAAAACACATGTCTGAAGCCGTGTATCCCTTGAAAAGGATGACTTGATAATGTGTGACAGGAAAATTGAACCGAACATTTCAAACTGGTTAAACTAAACCATTCTCAGATTTCGCACTAACCTTAAACTTGAGCGATTTTTGTAATGTTTAATGCTTTTTTAATTTTGTTTGCTTTTCGTTTCAAAACATAACATTTGATTGCTGTATTTGATAATATAATTTTATTATCCTAATTATATTATCCAAAAGTATTCAACAAATTACATTTTCTTTAGTAATTATTAAAGAAGCAAGCACAACAAAATACCTGATTTGAAATTTGTTAGTTTTCACCGACAAAACTCTCGTTAAATTTATTTTTCACCTCCTCTCGCGACTCTCTTGGACCCAACACGTGACCTCTGGGGGTCGCGACTCCAACGTTGAGAAACCTTACTTTATGCTAGACTGTAAGTTAAGAGGTAACTAGGAAGAAAGTTTCAGAACACTGCGCAACCTGCGAAAAAGAAAGAGAAAAAGAGGCAGAAGCAAAACCAATATTTTAATCCACATACAACCGTGAACGTTTTCAGGTCAAACCTAGGTAAATATTATCAGAAGGCACTATGTGAGACCAAACAAATTTACACAAATACAAAATGGTCCTCGCAAAATCAAAGGGAAGGGATTTAGAACCAGACATAACATTAATTATATACGAGAGCATATTGATCATTCACAGGAGAAGATGTACTCCTTAAAGTCAGAAATAATCAAACCTGGCCCTAAAACAAAGACATGCAATAAACAAATTTAAGACATTATCAAATCCTCAAAATAATCAGCAAGCCATCCAAGAAAAACAAGACTATGAAGAAGATGCATTGCTACAACAGAAAAATAAAAACATTCATATAATAATTGAAATAAGGGAAATTAAAAGAAAATAAATTCTAAGACCAATTAGGGAAACAACTGGATCTGGAACTAGAGCTTAAAGGGAAACCTGGAAACAGAGAAACTCGTACAGAAATCCTTTAATGGGTCCATCACAAGCTACTTGGGGAAAGGAGTACGTTAAATGTACACATAAATACATGCATACGAGATAAATACATTGGAGGTTGATCTACATTTGTCAATGAGACAACAGACATATGGGTGACATCCTCAAATTAGAGAACCTGTTAGTAGGTATGAATGGAAGGCCCCAGCTATATGCGTCGCCCAGCACTGTGAAATATACAGTAATCGAGGTCGTGATTGCTGAGTTTGAGTTGGCGGAATCAATAGTAGATCACCTTTCACGCCATGGAGGTCTTCTCGCCAGATTCAATGAGACCAGCCAGCATTCATTCGAACAGTAGAGGACCCAACAAGTCAACTACCTGAGCAAGGTTTCTCTGGAAATGCGAAGTTTGCTGTCTCTGTTATAACTGTGATGTCACTGCTGGCCTTCGTGAAGCTTTATTGCGGAGCGCTAGAGTTTTCATTATATTTATTGAGATTTAAGAAAATAACCTAGACCAAGTATCTCTTAAGATATCCCGCCGACAAATAATAATAATTTTGTCATGATTTGTGCCTAATTTGAGTGCAGCCAAATTTCAACAACATCAAAAGTTCTCACCTCCTGCTCCTCTCTGTCCCTCTTTCTTTCTCCCTCTCTCTCTTTCTATAATAACGGTTTGCTTACTTGAACATGGTTTGTCGACTATATACATCAAGGTCAGAGTTCAATTTTCTCGGGGGTTTTGGGGGGTACGAGGGTGTAGAGGAACGCGTGCTTGTGACATCATGAGAAGCTTCAATTTGAAGACCTTGAATACGGATGTCTTGAAGATGGAAAGTGTTTCAGCGAAAATTAACTCGTGTTTGCCCAATCTGATAAAAAGCGCTCGTAAAGTGGACGAAGCTGAGAAAAACTTAATTTAAACATTTAGAAATTTTGGCATGGAGAGTAGAGGCGAGCCCAGTGCTTCAAAATACGAAAAAAAAGGTTCGATTAGTAAACTTTAAACATGGACATTTGAAAATGTTAAATACCTTACGAAAAATAAGATACATTTTGCCAGAACTGATGAAAAGCTATGCTTAATTGACCGGATTCAAGGATAATTTTACATTTCAACATTTAGAAAATTTTCTTCTGGAGTGGTGCGGGTGCTAGTGCCTGAAATGGTGTTACTTTGCTGGCAAGAGCGATATTTGCTGGAAATAATACAGACACTAAATCACTTCGAGCCCATATAACTACAGAAAAAACACAGGCAAAGTGAGATTAAGTTTAGGGCAAACGTACATAACTTGAAACCGGATGTACACAATTGAAGGGCTTAGTGGAACAAGGGACCAGTAGCAAAAATATATATTCGAGATATGCTATTAAATTCCCTGTAACTTATGCACAAAATTCCAATCTGAAGAGATTTAGGGTAGGTAGGTATGAACTATCTGCAAATTTAGAGCACAATATGCTGATCTATAGTTTAAGGAAATATGAGAGACAACATTTTACAATGCAAGAAGCGAACTTTCAAACACGTGATTAAAGTGACACTCAACACGATTATATTCCTCTTTGGGTGATTTGTACCTTCTCTTGACTTCTTTTCGCAAGCATGAAAATTTCTGATGACAGTGGTTCTCGCCTTTTTTTGTACTTAAGGAAGTATCTTGACTTTTTATTAATTAGTACCTTTAATTCTATGGACATCCAGGGATTCCAATTTGTGCGTACTTTCTGAGAATAAGAAATTCTGGGAATGTTATTATTGAAACTCGTGTGAATATATTTGTACATGTTAGATGTGAATCTTTGTACATGAGGGTAGGACTGCGTGTTAACACTATCACGCTTACATCTGAAATCCGAAACAATTCCATCAAAGTTGGGTTTTGGATAATAATAATAATACAAATAATAATAATAACGTGTATTTAATTTTGTGAATCAAATATTTGCAGACATATTTGAATTTAAATTCACAGTAGCAGTTTCGTTATTTACACAATCCGCCCCAACATGGTATATAATGAACAAATTGGAAAATGGTTTTCCGGCTGTAAAGTAAGTTTTCATGCCCGTTGTTTGCCTGAGTATTTCCAGTTTCAAATCGAGTGGAGGTGGAGTGGTTCGGAATTCACTTCTATAAGAGCTGTAAGTGTCACCATTTCGTCCACGTTCGTCCAAAACATGACTCGCAATTGAAGAAAATAAACTTAACTGATGGTAAATATCAAAGCAAAGAACCTGAAATTACAGCCCTTTGATCAAAATAGGAAATACTAGCTCATTCCCAGGTGCTGGTTCTCCAGTTATTAGTTTAGAGTAAACATACGGTGAAACATGAAAATACCCGTATCTCGTAACTACTCGTAAGTTTATTAAGAAGATTGACCATTGTCAATACATTCTTCAGTGTATAGAATACTAACTAGCACTGGATGTTTGTACATAACTTGTTGGGTAACAACTTGTCAGTTTTCTAGGTGTTTTTAAGTTCCGTTATGTAACACTTTTCAGTACGATGACATCATTATTTTTCTTTAAATCAAGCTAGCGAAGGAAAATTTACATTACCTAAACTAATCAGGAATTAAATTTGTGAACTGCAGTGGAACCTAAAAGGAAATATTAAGTTTGTACATTTTATCTCCATTTCAATTTTAAAATTTCGAATTCGTTTTCATTTCTTTGTATTCTAAACTAGTTTTAAATTTAATTATGCGCTTTTATTATTTCTTGTTGCGCAGTAAAGAAAAGAAAAGTGTGGGAAGTATGAAAAATATATATGTTTCAGATATTACAATGGTACCAGATGAGAAGTGTAGACATTTTCAACATACGGATGATTGTATTTACCCTGGAGTTCAAGAGAGAGTTTGTGGTTCCAATGGTTTTATTTATAGTTCTGTTTCTCAAGTTAGATGCCTTAGGAGAAGAAATAAAGGTAAATTTAATACATTGATATCGCAATTAACGAATTTTTATTCACATATCACACTTAGAAATCAAAGGAAAATTAAGTTATGAAGAAGTTTAGCACCGAAACTTTACGCAGCAATAAGAGAAGCAATAGAGCGTCTCTCTAGTGAAAATAATGTATACTAAATCCTGACTCAGTTGTTTCTAAGGTTTTTTAGGAATAGAACCTCCAAAATTGGCAATCGCCTATTACTTTCTACCATCGCCTCCCCTACCGTATCTACCTGTGCTCAGCCAGAGTTATCTGCAAGTCATAAACAAATTTAAAAGAATTAAATTCTTAAAATATACTTGAGTTATTATAACAATGAAATTACGCTGCTTGAAATATTTAATTTAATGCTTTCCACTCACATAAGGGTAGTATATTCAATAACGTATCGAACAGATGACGAAACTACAACATATATTTGAATAACCATTATGTTGCTGATGAGTTATTATTAAATTCCACACAACCTTAAATTTATATTACGTCTGACGTGCATGCGTAAACATACTGAATCACTGAAATGAGCAGCTAGAAGTTAGTAAATACTCGCGTATAAATACATAGAGATATATCACTCAAAAGACTGAGAAAGGAAGAGGCATGCATGACATTGAAAACACGCATAGCAATCGGTTGATCACTCCGGAGACCTGTATCTGTAGTACACCCACTTATCTGACGCATAGCTATGACGCCCAATTCCTGTGTATATTTTCAATTTTCATCAATTTGCAACTACATTAGGTTAAACATTTTATAAGTGTTCCATATAGGAATTCACATACTGTTTCATATCGAAGCTTCATCGGAAAATGGACTATTTTTCACCATGAATGTTACTGTAACTAGTTTGAACATCAATACATTAAAAATGTAAAAACAGTTCCTGTGTCATATTTACTTTGCAGTTTACCAAAAGTAGCTCAATTAATAATTCGCAAACTTGGGAGTAATTACAATTAGTAACTTCACAAATTCCACACAATAGCATGTTAAATGTTTATCATTATTATATCTCATTATTAGTTATAATTGTATTAAAGTTAAACGCTCAAATAAGCAATGCATAATCCAATTATAACAATTACTTCTTAATAGTTTAATTAATAAAATACATTGTTCCTTTACCCCTTTTTCTTTCCACACAGCGTTACAAATTCTTCATGCTGGAGATTGCACACTTACGGAACTTTGGGAAGTAATGAGTAAAGAACAGATGTGCTTATTGGCCGATAATTATCCTCTGCATTCTCCTGTATGTTTACCGGATGGTAGGAACTACTCCAACGTATATGAATTAGCATGTTCTTTATCATCAGACACAGGTAGGTAATTCATTTTTAGCTGCTCACTTTGAGATTTCATGAAAACAAAACGAAAGGGCAATGTAAAAATTTAAATTGTGATAAAGATATCAAATGATTAACTTCCTTATACAGTACTAATTGCTAACCACATTTTAACCGATTTTGGTATGAGAACCTCACAAGAGCTTAATGATTGAAACCATAAATAAGAACCATTTTGACGATCTATAAACTGTAATAGTTTCCATATCCACGAGATATTGGAGATAATATTATAGTGAAAGGAAAGTAGAATTTACATGGAAATGAGACCTCATTCCACCACCAGAACTACTTTTGAACATGAAAGTATGTTTACTGTACGCACGTACAAAGTTTAACAGCAGAAGTCATTGCCAAGTATTTAAGAATTTGAGATTTTTTAGAATGAACTTGGTTATATGTTTTGGTCTATGTTGTCTCCTGAGGTAATGGTTAGCTTTCCGAACATCTAACATTTGATCACACATTTATTAGGCAAAATTTAATAAATATTTTTATTAGACACACTTGATCTCATATGCTTGTCTGAGACAGTGACTGTAGTACATTAATTGTACTCTTTCACTGTGCAATACTGAGCTGAGTGAAATCTCCTACGATTTAATGGCATCACTGACAAAAACCTTTGCGAGCAAATAGATAGTTTGGGTGCTTACATAAATCCAGTGAAGTAGTTTCCCAGCAACTTTTTTCTGGACCTGAAGTGTGAACTACACAATCCAGTCTCATATAACAGTAACGAACTAATGGTTACAGAAAATATTACATGGATGGATATTGCAGAGTGTTTGGTTGAAAGTCAGTCAAGTAACATGGAAGACTTAGGGTCCAAAGAATATTGAATGTACGCCGTTAAAAAAATGTATCATGGATCAAAAGTATCTGATGTATGTATGTGTATCTAAGTAAATCTGTTAGTAGCAACTTTTGGTAGTACTCGGGGCGAATGTAAGCCATAGTGCCGTTACTGTCCATAAAAATTATTTTATCTTTTTATCTTTTGGTAGTACTAATTTACTGTGTGTTAAAAATTGTATCATTTGGTTTGTAGTTATCGGAAGATAATGATATATTGGAACTGTACATTCAAGTTAAAGAAACATAACACACGTGTGCTAAGTATAAGAATAAATAAATATGTAAAAGATGTAGAATGTTATGTTATGTTTGTTCGCTAAACACAGCCAGATAAAAAAAATATATCTAGCCGGGCTCCGGAGCCGGTTAAAAATTTAGTTTGAAACCAGCCAAAAACTTGTGACGGCCAAAACCGGCCATATTTGCCATAGCTTCATTTCGCACCAATGCACAAATCTTCATAACTACTCGAACCACAAATGTGGAAACTTGTATCATATTTGTATTACTTGGTTTGAAAAAAAGTAGTCCTTTTAGGGGTCCAGCGGCCCGGTTAAATGTTGTTTTAGGACAACCATATTTGGCATGGTTTTATTTGGTACCAATGCACGACTTTTGATGACAACTCGAACCACAATATCTTAAAAAAATATGTTTTGCCCACCCTATACTTCACGAGTCTGTCTAAACTAGCACGATCTACTTACATCATATGAATGACTCTGAACTTCATCTTCGTAACATTCTTACCAGAAACTATCGTCTAGGTATAAACCAATAATCCAGTCTAATAAAATACTAACCTTTCATCATATTTTTATATTGATATTAAAAAATAGAACGAACTATTCAGGTGATGGTTTCAGCATATTATATTAGATACAAAATTTAATTCATATATCACATATTATTATTAGCTTTTTGTTTTGGTAATGTAATCTCACGCCATTCTATGCCATTCACGGACATGTTGCACTGAATGTTTTCTATCTGAAAAAATATGTGAAACTTTTACACATAAGGCTTTGGGTATAGTTGTAAACTATACTTGTGTTTCACTTGGTTTCAAGGATTTTCCGATTAAAATTTTCAATATATTTTAAAAAATATTGAGCTCTTCAAACTTTAGTAAGCTCATAAATTATTGTAGAATTTGAAAATTTAATGTCCCAATCGCTTAGAACTTTTATCGAAAACTAAATTAGTTTGTTCCAAAGATCAAAAGGCAGAATAGTTTTGCGCAATAGTTGTTCTTGCTTTGTTGGTGCTGTGAGAGCATAAAGTAATAATTAGAATGTATGTTAGTTTGTCAATGATAATACTTCAGATAAGGGAAAGAAAACCCTTTGGCATTTAATGTTATTAATTTATAAGTCGCGAGTTAACAAAAATTTCAAATGTATTGTTTCTGGCTTCACATATTATCATTGATACAAACATGAACACAGACAAACATAAAATAATACAGCCATAACGTCAACAAACCTTGAAATATATTTTAACGCAAAGCTGTCCAATTGTGCCTAAATGTTAAGATTTAAAAAAAAAATCGAAACCAAAGTTTCAATATTTTCTCCGGTACGATACGTTACAACAGGTATTTTACTTACAAATAGAGTAAATGTACAGTTTTATTCAGTGTGGAAATTGAAGCACCTTGAGGTGGGAGGGGGGGTAATTTTGTGTTTCCATACTTATTGAAACTTTTTCGAAATTCCTCTGTTTCATAATATCCTATACTCTCTGCTATTCCATTTTCGTCCATTTAGTGTATGTTTTTAAGTGCATGCATTTAATCAAAGATTGCTTTGGATTTCCCCCTACATTTCCACGCTTATTGTCATATTCATTTTATTTATGAAATCACAAATTCAACAACATGTACTCACAAAACAAACTTCATAATAAAATCAAAATTAAAAACACGAATGACAAACGTTATTTTATCATCAAGTAACTTCTTTCTCGAACTCACTCTTTTCTTCTGAACATTGATAGTTTGATAGTTTTGAATATAACTTGCAGAATATATATATATATATATATATAACGAAATTATATTCAAAGTACAAATAAACCAATCATAGTATACGTTCTTCTAAAGTAATGATTTACATCTCCCCATTCTAACTTCTTGTTTTCAATTTTTAAAAATACTGAATTAATCCTACAACAATATTAAAATTTTCAAAAGCTACTAACTTTTATTAACATCTTTGAAATGATTTGAGTCCAAGTTTGAAGCTTGTTCCAAGTTGAAGAGTTAGCCAAGATATTTGAAACCCCGTAAAGTAAGATTACGTAGCCCAGATCTTCACATTTCTTTTCAATAGCAAATATCTTCAAACTATAAATTAATTCATTTGACAGATATTCTCGAGTATTATCTAGGCTGCTTTCCAAAATTCCATTATTGCCCTCATTTGTCTGCCAATTTTAAATATGTTTCAAAAGGGGTCTTGATTACTAAGTCCTCTTAAAACACATTTGAAGTTGGCTTCCTGTTTCCTTGGCTTGTTAAGCATTTTGGCATTAGTACGTCGGTAAGTAACATTTTTTCAGATCCTTATATACGAAGAATTATAAAAACGTAAGGACTTCACAATAAGTAAACCCAATTGATAAATAGGAATGTATGTAACTAAAATATGTTGTTTAAATCTTCCTAGAAAACACTAAAGGTACACACCACAAACAGGTGGTGAAAACATGTTAGATATTTTAAATAGTTGTAGTTGCAATATAAGCGCCAGTCTCTCTAGAACCATTGAGTTCTTTTGACAAGATCTGAGTGGCATCAACAAAGAACAAGAAATATTTCAGCAAAATATAAAGAACATACCAAACAACCACCTGAAGTGTAATTATTGTATTCCAGATAAGATAAAATCAATTGTATGGGCGGTGACAGCGCTATGATATTAAAAACTTTAATTATAAAAATACATTACTCATTAGTTTTTAATATCACAAAGTGTATGTATGCTCGGAGACTATATCCTGCTTATTAGGCATTTCTTTGGAACACATGTGAAGATCTATGCACAAGTCTATTGTACTGATTTTATTCATTCATAAAGTAGTATATTTCGTTGGTTTGTTTGACATTATTGACTTTGTTTACTCATCATATACAAAAATGAAACATGAAATGAAATAATGTTAGTGTAATGCATTTTCAAAAATTACACCTACTTTTCATGTCATAAGAATAATCTAAGGTCACTGTTGAAATCAGCATTAAAAAGTAGTTTAAGATCAGCTACTTTGCTGAATAATTATTGCAATTTACCTTATCGTAGAAATATTAAATGCTTAAAAGTTAAAAGTAGTGAAGCTTGTATCGAAATAAATGTTGCGCTAATACCTTACGTAACAGCAGAATTTCATTCTGCTTTGTGAGTAAAGATTTCAAGATCGAAAAGATTATGCGTTGAATTAACGGAAGACCTTTGACGTTAATGAATATCACGTTAGATAATGTAAAAGTTGTACCTCGGAATTGGGAGCACAAAATTCCAATTTTGTACTTTCAAAATTTAAGAGGCAGTGACGAACCCAGGGTTGAGTTTAGAAATGTGTGTTTTTCTCTCTCAGTTCTTCGGAGGGAACAGATCAATAGAAACAAAAACGAAGGTAAGATATGAAATTCTGGGTCCGTCACTGCCTCTGAAAAATAGGTAGTATAATGTACTCCCAATACCTCGTTTTTGTTTGCATTAATCTGTTCCATCCCGAGAACTTGGAGGCAAAGAGCCGCACCTCTAAACCCAACCCTGGGTTCACCACTGTCTCTAAAAAAAATGGGAGTACAAAATTGGAATTTTGTACTCCCAATTCAGAGGTACAGTTTTTACAGTGTAATCATCTGTAAAGTTGTCAGTGTTTGTTTTTGTTGTTTTTGAATCTTTGCTGAATATGCATCTCTACTTGTTACTCTTGCATCGCAGATTAATGTCAAGCTAGGTAGATATTGTTAATTATTAATCTGTTAAAATTGGAGCGAACATCAATGGCATTAGCAAACCATAGATCTGTTTAGATCATGTTAGCAAGATGCCTTCCCAGAAACACATGGTTAAGTAAACCTGATACAAATCTAATAAATACCTGCAACCACGTCTTAATCAACCAAGGTCATGATATATCGCTAATTCAAAACTTTATGTCTATTGTCCAAAATGAACACTATTATTATAAAGAACCTTTTCAGATAGTGCCCCCAGAAATGCTGTAGAGTTGCTTTGCTCTAAAAAATGGAAAAGTGCAGGTATCATCTAACGTTATAGCATGTAGAAGATCTGTGCGGAAATCTCGTAATAATTGAAACGTTCACAACATTAAAATTCTAATGTTCATAAAATATTCAAAACAATCCCTTCTATCAACATTGGAAATTTGTTCCGATTCTCTTGAGTCTTTATCGGGTTATGTGGGAATAAGTGTTTAGTAAGGTATTTTCGGTACCACGAAAACAGGGAATAGTTTAACATTATAATGTGACTATTGAAACTGTAAATAAAATCCAACAATCTAATTTTGAGTAACTTTTAAAGCCAGTCGACAACAAGCAAACCAAGTTCGAAACAAATTTGTGCAATAGTTCTAATGTTTTAGTAGAAACTAATTCGTACAAGAAGGTAATTTTGTGGATGTCTTAAGTGTAGAGTTCTATATAATCATACTAACCGTTTTCTCAACACACACATAATATTGAGTCTTACTACCCTGGAGACAGTAATAAACTGAAAGTTCTAGTGCAATATGCAAAATCTAACAAAACCTGTTTGTCTGATTTATAGGTAGAAAATATGATCATTTTGTTCATGCGAATGCCGTTTTTTGTTTCAGATCTATCAAATGTGAGTTACACCAACTGCAACAATGGACGATCTCGACAATTTTGCTCTTCGGAGAACCATGTTAATCCTTCCTTTTCCATAATGCCGTACCCTGCGATCGATATGAAGATATGTGCATCTAATAATGTAACGTACAATAGTTGGAATGAAATGAAGTGTGACGAAAGGGATGGTGAGGAATGTGAGTATTAATATTCCCACAATTCGCAACAAAACAAAATGACCTTCAAGATTTTTCTTATATAACTAGAGAATTTCATTGTACGTAACGACTGATTTTCTCTTTTATCTTTGTACCCACAGTATATATTGAGTTTCATCAAATACAACTATTATATAAAATTGAAGTAGTTACTGGCGATACAATTATTTGAAAATACATTCTCAACTTACGTCAATGCACAAATCACTTCAGAAAAAAAAAACACGGATTATATTTAAATAACAACCAATATGTTAGCAATGTTTTGATTGTTTATTTGTCAAACGACATCTTCTAGTTGTTCGGTATCTGAAATCTCAGTATTTACGTGTTAATTATGTGTATCGTTTCTCAAGAATAATTTCTGATTAGTTGTGATTCTTTAATAATAATTATTTTGGGTGCAGTACTTATGTATAATACGAGTATGCCTAGAATCATCATCTAATCTTTACTGTACCATCATCAACTAGGGTGCTGTTATCTAAAGAAAAACCCTAACACATTATGTTAAATGTAAATAATACAATTCCATTTGTACGACGATATATTTTATTTATCATTTATCTCTTAAGGATAACGCACAAGAAAACTATATCCATAACAGTACTTGTTTCCAGGATTATGGAACTAGAGAATAGAACTTTCAAGAATAGAACAATTGTATTTCCATCAGAAGACAAATATCCTTTTTATAACTCCAGGAACTAAATCTCGCCTACCAACTTCTTTATATCTATATTAGCTTGTATTGCATTCCTTTTTAATACCTAACTATGGTTTCCATCTAGAAATTCTCAAAGGACATACATTTTGCATCTTGAACATAACGAATAATCTCAATAGTTATCTGTCATCTAATAAAATCATAATAATAGGCCATAGATTCATGAAACTCAACAAACTAATTCTGTATATAAAATAGATCATTGTTGCAACTTATCATTGGTGCGTCTCGAATCAAACTTTCATTTGAAATCTCAACTTTACAAATACAGAAAAGTTGCCATTGGTGGCAGAGACAAATTGTAATTTATTTAATATTTTTCAAGGACGTTCTGAGGTTCTGCATCGACTTTGAAGTTTCGACTGGTCGTGACCCGCAAAAACCTTTTTACCAAATATTCGATTTTCTTGCAAAATATTGGTGAGATAAGAACTAAGTGATGTCATGTTATGAGTAATGATACTAAAAGCAGCATTGAGATGCACTTCAAGAGCACCCACACGTGCTAGGCATTATTAAATCTAGTAAAGGAGTACTGCCATCCTTGTCCTGTTGATCTGTGAGCTTACCGAATGACGAATCTGCACTGTAAAATCCAGTGGTTCTTGAATTTGTAAAAATGACTGCTGAAAGATTAATACAAATAAGGAAAGAAGTTTCACTAACCTCATCTTTGTACAGAGACAATTGGTCCAATTATTTGAAACTTCCAGAAATCATCTCTGTATATTCTTAAATATGGTGGTCCTCAAAATATGGTGGGTCAAGGCAAGAGACGAGAGCGGAAATACTTACTGAAAGTACAATGTTTATTGTACATTTGCACTTGTAGATGTCCTCATTTAGACTAACGCAACTGAATAGTCTAGGAAGAAAAAAGAACTTTCCTGTTGAGTCAATGCGTATAAGAAAAATGTCATGGGCACTGTAGATTTCAACACAATCAAGATAAAACAGAGAAGAGAGAAAATAAAGAGAAAGTGCGGGAATAGGAAAGACAGGGGTGTTTTGTACACTCCGGAATAGTGTGAAACAGAAAGCATGAAAGATCACCATGATTATCACCAGCATGTCTTGATTCTAATGGCAGACGTTCTGAGAGTTTGAACTAGAGAAAACTACCTAAACATCGTAATAAGTTCTGCTGCACTTAGATAGAGTAGCTATAGTTACTTATAGAGCTGATTTTGGAGGAAATCTATCACGTTAATCAAATCTTCAGCTTTAGAACATGCTATGATTATTTTTTTTGATAAGAGTAACGTTACTAGAAATGAGAAGCAGTTAAAATATAAAACAGATGACACGAAGGGAGAAGACAGCAATTAAAGTATTATACTTCTATGGTGGAAAAGGTAGAACAAAGGCAGCAAAAGAAAAGGACTGATCTTACAGAAAGAAGACCATATTTCTATGGTCCATGTACCTGGGACTGAATGTATCGGTCATATTGCATACAAGCCCTCTGTTCTCGCTGTCCGTGGTATAACTCGGTCATTGGGATCCGACATGTTGTTACGTAATAGCTTCTTAGAACTTGTCTTTTTGTCTAGTTTTATATTGTATTGGTATTATCAGCCTCTAAAATATGTATTGTGACACTAAGATGACTAGTTTTTTAAATCAGCTTTTGCATCCGCCATTTTGGACAACAGCTTATATACCGAGAGAACGTTCCAAAACTGGAATGTCTGCCCCACCAAAATATAATCAGGTAGGACCCCTCAAACACATTATATTAATAAACTTCTTTCGCACCACCTAAAAATGTTACATATAATCAATGGTA
This sequence comes from Lepisma saccharinum, assembly GCA_022664845.1. Lineage (NCBI taxonomy): Eukaryota > Metazoa > Arthropoda > Insecta > Zygentoma > Lepismatidae > Lepisma > Lepisma saccharinum. The sequence continues at coordinate 18,605 of JAGDQP010023346.1, forward strand.
TCTATAAGGGCGAACAAGAGGGGGGCAACTGCCCCTCGCTAGCTCCTAGCTCTTTTCAGAAATTATTGTAATTCAAATATAAAACTGATATGGAAATTAATACTTTTATGACCTATTGTTGAAATCTAGGGTGAAGAATCAATTCCTTATGAGTTGCGATCAACCTCAAATGTTATTGACAGGACTAAAATATGCTGGAATTTTTTTTTCATTTTCTGATGAAAGAAGGATCAGCTGATTTTATCCTACTGCTTTAACAGATCATTTAGTTCATCATACCTGTACTGTACTTTTATCATTATTTATAATTAATTGTTGTGTACACTCCCCTTCCTTGGATAATATAGAACGCCTCCGCCTTATGGATAAGATATATAGCAGAAACAACTAATCAGAGCAATAAAACACAAAATTTTAATAAATCTGGTCTGATGATGTATTTTTAGACACAGTGACGAGTATTTTCAGTTAGATTTTACTATTCCGTATTTTTGTTTCCGCCATTTCCCAATGATTAATATAATAATAGTTTCAGATGGATAGAACAACATTGTAGATGCATTTGTCAGCCTCAAAAACATATATTATGATATCACAATGAGCATTCTAAGTGAAGTTATAACATTCAATTTTTAGCGTCTTGCATTTCGGAAAATAGCATATACTGGGAAAACGCCCCGAAAGTGGTATCACTCCCCAAGAGAAAAATAATTTAGAATGACCCCCAAACACAGATCATTAATAAAATTCTCAACACGTATATTTTACTACGGGACTGTATGTTTGGACCTCGACTAAACGAAATTTCGTGGAGAAATAGAGTGTCCCGAAAGAACGTTTTCCTGAAATCCTAACTTCTCTAGTGCGAAAAGTTGCCACTGGTAGCAGAAATTATGCGTGAGTTTTTAACACTTTTGAGATTCCTTATCGACTTTGAAGTTTTGACCGCTCGCTGACAATAACCGCAAAACATTTTCCAAAAGCGTAATTAATTCGGATTTCCTGCATTTTTTTGCTATAATAAGCAACTTACGACACTTAGAAATGCATTGGATGAGTAATAACACTAAACGATGAATTTAGATGCTTTTCAAGTGTATTCACAAATATTACGCACTGTTGATTTTCATAAGTGGCTACTGAAATATACCCTTGGATTTCGGTATTATAGCATCATTTGACTCCGAGTACGCTAGACGCACGTACAGTGCTAGTATTTTAATGCAATAGTTTAGTATCCCGAGGAAGCCTATATTTTACTAATTTTCAGATGTTTACTCTGAAAACTACCCAGAGCTCAGCACGTGGAGATGATTACATGTATTAAAATGCTCGACAAACCATGAAGTATTATCAATATGGTTTGTCCACATGTTTAGTCTGTTGCTTCATTATCTTTCTTACGTATGAAAGATAGTATTTATTTACATAGTTGCAGCTTGTCCTGCAAGTAATCGCTCTGAGTGTCGACTGAGGCCACTTTATTGAGACTTGTCACTAGTTTGATTAGACATTCCACCCTTTGACAATGACATATCAATCCAGTCACTCGAGAATCAGCAGTAGTAGTAGATGGCTTAATATTTTTTTTTTTCAATTTTTTCGTTGGTCAATTGTTTTGTTAACGTATGATTGATCACACTGTAGGGTATAAGTTTACGAACGGTCTTCACTTTTGCACTTTTCACTGTGCAGAAATTTAAGAGTGCAGAAATTTCTACAAAGTGAAAAGTACAGAGTGACGACCGTTCATGAAATAGGGCCTAGGATACATCATTGATCAAATGAAAATAACACAATCTTCGACAACAACCAGTAAATATTCGAATTCTCTCACTTTCCCCTCCTTACGAAAAATATTTTTTTTTCGGTACTTGTCCATCCGAAGTCGCGCACTTCTAGCAATGAGTCAATAATCATGCCCAGTAGAAGATCTTATGGCTGTGGAAGCAATGCATTCTTTTTTAGTAATTTCTTCGACGATATTTTTGACGTGAGCAGACGGGCAATGAGAGGTGAAATTTTTTTCATATGTCTTGGTTCTTCGGTGAAGTATGGATATTTCTTGTTTCAACATTAGATAGGAACATACACCACTATTACATACCTGACCACGTGAAACTGCCCGTCGGGAGTTTCCTTTTGCCCAAGTAGAGCCTTAATATCATGTTTACCGTCGTTAACTATCGGGACTGAATAACTTGTGACGCAGGCAAGTTTTGAGAAACCTATTCTGCTGGAAACCGCCGGACATATACTGGTGATATGTGCTCAAATCTGTTATGACTCGCATTTCGTCAATGCCCCAGAAAGGAATCCTTCCATAAATGCAGAGTGAAACCATATTGTTATTTTGAATTGCCTCTTCTATCTATCTTTTGTGGGATTTTGTATATTTTGCATCGTCGTCTTGATACTTACGAAAGGGAAGCTAATTTAAATGTAATAGCCTAATGTAGAGGATCATCAATGGCCTTTTCTGTTAATTTCAAAACTTGATAAACTCCTTTAGCTGTTTGTGGACGTCCCAACAGTCTAGAACTTGCAGATGTGACAGGTCGAATTTTTGCCTTACAAGGTATATGCTACAAAATCATAATTAGAGAAGAAATGAGAATACAATGGGACGGTTCACCAGCTATTCATTGATTTTAAGAAAGTATATGATTCTATCAAAAGGGAAAAGTTATACAGTATTCTGATACAATTTTTAATTCCGAAAAAAAAAGGCTGGTTCAACTATTGAAGAGATGTCTCAGCGACTCCATGAGCAGTGTACCGTACGGATAGGTAATAATATGTCAGACTGTTTCGAGGTTCGCAACGGATTGAAACAAGGAGATGCCTTATCACCATTACTGTTTAACTTTGCTTTAGAATATGCAATTTTAAAAATAAAAGGAGACAAAAAAGAACTGAAATTAAACGTCTCGAATCAACTTTTCGTGTACGAGGATGATGTAGATTTAGTAGGGGACGATATATATGCTCTACAAAGCAACACCGATGTCTTACGAGGGATGTGCGTGACCTCGAACGCTCTGAATTGCAAGAAAATGTACTCAGAATATAAATCGCTCACCACCAAATAACAGTGGTATGAGCCATTCGCATGGAAAACTGCGCACCTTCCCACGAGATACATTTGAATGATTGCATTTTCAAGGTCTAAGAGAGGGACTTTGGTAACACGAAGGAAAAAAATATAGATATAAGAGGACAGAAAAGACACATATTGCAATGTAGTAGCCGATTGCTATATTTCACTTTGCTTAAAATAATTACGCTATCTGAACAAGAAACCTTTTCCAATGACCTGATAGTGTTGCCTCGCTATTCAGTCCACGTGCATGTGTAGGATTTCAATGAAATGGTCAAAGCAAAGTAGAACAGAACAAAATGCACATCAGACTAAAGCACTTTTTCACATTCAACAGCAATTCTGCATTCAAGGAATCCAATATCAAACGCCACACTAATTACATTTTCAAACGATGATATTGGTGCATTGTCAACCTGCCTTTTGTCGAGCATATTATAACATAGGCTTGCACTTCGGTGCAGAAAGTTGATTGTATAGCACAGAGTGAAGTCTGATTATGAAATGACGATCGTGTAACTTTACTTGTGGTTTTTCATACTGTAGTCTTACAAAATCAACGATACTTCTCACGTAGGACTTATATTGCCGGAAGAAGCACACATCAAGAGGTTGGCAATATTGTGTTGCCTTCGGTAGCAATATCTTGAGCGTCACATCTTTGTTCGGGAAACGTTCATCAGACAGAGTGCGATCTTTATGGCCTGACCAAGAATCACACAGCAATAAGCTCTCATACATGTTCACCAAGGACGAATGTTAGAAAACTTTTCATATGCTCTTTCGTCATTTTGCCACTTTTGCTTGGCTCCACATGAACGTTTCGTGGATATGTTGATTGAAGTTTCTTTGGAACATTTGGGCCAAAAGTGCCTTGTAACTCTCGAAAACAGATATAGAGCTTCTTAACTATTCTGCCATTCATTGATAAAGCCACATCAATTGTATAGCTGTGTGTAGAGCTATGCACAGACTGCGACATACCAGCTGTAGTTTTCTCGCCTCTGTGAGATAGATAGACAATGCAGATATTTCATAATTAAATTGACTTTGGTCACTGTTGCAAACATTTTCTTTGTCCACGCTCCCGTCTGTTACATATTTGTTCACTACCTCCATAAACGATTGTGCCTTCTGACGAATACTATGATCTTCTTGTATGTCCTTACGTGTGACGAACGTAGTAATATGCCTGGAAGAAATGTCATTTTCAGCCTCACGTTTGTTGATAAAAGTAAAAGAAGCTGTGAGATTATCTAGGCCAACCACTTTAGACGCTTCTAGGGCCCACATTTGCAGATGCCAATAGTGAACAGTCGATCCATACGCTCTTGTCCTATAAAATTGTGACATTACATACTCTTTTATAGTTTTTAATTGTGACAATCTGTTTCCTTTGAAGTGAGTTCGGTCTCGCCTTTTGCTAGTCACATAATCTAATATTACCTTGCGATTTGATTTACCTCGAATGCACTTATAGCGCCTCATAAATTTGCTATATGAGTTGAAGCCACGATTGTAATAGTCTTCATAAATGTTCTCCAGTATGTTGTCACCAATATCTTGTAATATACTGGTCCTGGACATTTTGGGTGGAGATGGTTCCTACTCACTTTTACTTGAAGGTTCTTGTAATTCTAGAGATGAAAGTTTTGTGCTACTGGACAGGTACGAGCTCTTCCCGTCCTTCAAAATCATTATACCTATCCAGGGTACCTTCATTCATTTCTGCGTCATCCCCATTGTATTTGTGAATTATTATTCTATATAACAAAGTCGCGAACTTCATATCCTCGGCTGCGATTACGTTTGCATATTCAGCACGTCGCAACTTTGCCTCTAACATTTTGACAACATTCATGATATTAATTGGCCTCATGATACAGATGTACACTCTTTACACTCTAACCCACAACCGAATACTCCAAAAGAAGGCCTCCTACTCCAGCTATACTGTTCAGACAACTAGAGCAAGTACTTGTTCGTGCAAGTACAACATGCCACCGTCGAATGGCGCTACCAGACATCAGCTACATTTTGCATGGAAATGACTCATACCACTGTTTTTGGGCGATTTATATTCTAAGCACATTTCCGTGCGGTTCTGAGCGTTTGAAGTCACACACATCTCTTGTTAGTAGAAGCTTCCGATGAAATAGGTATACAGGTAAACATAGATAAAACACAATACATGATAATAAGCCGAAACACAGGCAATGAAGAAAATATAAACATAATAACTGGCGAGGAGATCATAGAAAACGTAAACAAATTGAAATAATTGGGAGTTTCGTAAGAAGCAAAGATGAGATCACAGAAGAAATAAAAAGTAGGTTAGTGTCGGACAACGTATGTTTCTATTCAGTTCAAAGAGTCTTAACATCGCTATTAAATCAAGGAAATTGAAAATATACAGAACGGTTATTTTGCTGGTAACACTTTGCTGGAAGTTGTAATTCGACCCTAGCAGATGAACATAAATTACGTGTGTTTGAAAAGAAGGTCTTAAAAAAGATGTAGGGACCGAAACGGGATGAGATGCCTGGAGAATGGAGGCGACTGCATAATGAAGAACTTCACAAAGTGTACGATTCACAGATGTTGAAGGATTAATGATATTCCGACGACTGAGATGGAGGCCATGTAGCTCGGATGGGAGAAAAGTGAAGATTATATTCTATCCTAGTTGGAAAGCTGGATGGAAAAAGACCGTTGGGAAGAACGAGACGTTGTTAGGAGATCAATATTATAAAGAGATATTCGAGAAATAGTGGTTAGTGATGAAAACTGGCTTGGTGTTGCCCAGGATAGAATCAGGTGGATAACTTTTGTTACTGCGGCGATGAACTTGCGAGTTCCGTAAGCCAGAGAGTTAGTTAGTTAATAAGAAGGTTCTGTGTCCTCTCCTGAAACTTTGTAAAAATGTAGCTACCTATTTTTCGCATTCAACCATTCAGTTCTTAATCAGGATTGTTTCATTGCTCGTTTTAGTTTACATTTCTCCTCCATATTTAATTATATTTATTGTAGGAACTCTTTTAAGTTAGGGCGTGTCAGTGCGAGTGCTGGTACTTCTCTTAGACACCAGGAAGTGCCCTTTCTCTTCGTGTTATTTAATTTATATATTTTTCAAGTATAATTGGTAAATGTATGTATTAAGTAATTGTTTGTTGCAATTGTCTTCTCATGTTGTCAATCACATTATTCCCTCGATCTCTCTTCCACTGACTACTACCTCTTCCGACATTTCGATTACCTCTTGACAGGGAATACCTTATCTGATTATCAGGTGGTGCAACATGTAGTTGAGAATATCTTCACATCGCAGACTCCAGACTTCTTTCGCCACAAAATCCAGTCGTTGGCTGAGCGATAGCAACAGTGTGCGCCAGCATACAGTGGCCTTTAAACATGACGCACTTGGAGCGTAGATTTTATTCGCACCAACCCAATATTTATAAATTACAGGTACAAAATCCAAGTGAATGGTTTATTGCAGAATGGGACGTGGGGCTCATTTTTGAACTATTGGAGCTAATGATATTTTTCACTTCCCTGGTGACAGACACATCTTTTAGTGCAAATAGGACGTCAGTCACATTAGGTTATAGCCAAGAAAATGCACATTGAAAACTGAACGTTAGTGCAGAAAGGTACCTCAATCACTTACTAGGGTACTTTTCTGCAATAAACGTAGCTACTCTGTAACGACGGACACTGGTCCCTTTCCAAAGAGAAAGATAATTAACAGTGTGGAGAAGAAATTTGGCTCGGGGCTGTCAAAATACTGTCGGACTTATTGACAACAATTACAATTGATTTCGCAACGTGGTGGCCTCACGTCTACAAAATTGTACCATGTGTTCCTACGAAAATAAGAAGTATTTTAAGATTTCCAAGTATCATTACTTTGAATACTGTGTTGAACATAAGGGTACTGTAAAAGTTTCCGGATTCATCGAAAGTTTGTTCTCTCACACCTTCTGTATGTCCAAAGGTGCAAGAATTGTAATTCGTTCGCAAGGTACGTTCCCAGTTGCTCGGATACCAATCAAGCTCACTAAATTTAAGGACATACGAATGTACCACACGACGTCAAAGATTTTATGAAGATAATCTTCAGTGGTCCGCTACAGGCACCAATGAAACACACTCAGATGTAGAATAACATGAATGTATGAGCTCGCACATTGTTGAACTTCAATCAGCGACAATAATGTCCAGAAAGTTCAGTACACTGTCATTAATTGATGAATATATAACTTTCTGTGGCATATATAACCTAACCTAATCTAGCTTATGTGGCAAAGCCACGACAACGGGCGTGTGTAGGATATTTCTCGTCTTATTTCCAACAGTTTTCATATTTATTGCAGAAAGGTACCAGAGTTACAACTTTTTATCTTCTCTGCCTCTCCCAGAATAGTGAAGGGAAGCGCATTGAGGGTTGCAAAATAAACTATTCACTCTGCTGAATATTTGAGCCAACAACGGTACATTTGTTGTTACACTATAATTTTTTTTACGATTTTTTTTATTTTCCTCAGAATTGTGCAAACGTGACTCAGGTCTCTTTCTGCAATAAGCCATTCAAGTGATTACGTTTAACCATTAAGAAAATTAAAATCCTGGCGACCCTGAATTATTTTGTATGAGAATTTCATCGAGTTCCTTTTAGTCATGCTACGTTTTAATATTAATGTTTTATCACAAAAATCGTTGAGAAGCTTATTTGTAAATTCATAATAATATATAAATGTCTTGTACTTCAATGTTTTTACTATTTGCAGTGATTGTTAGGTCCCACTCTAATGCTTGCTCTGAAGAAAATACAGCGTGCAAAGTGTTAGAGTTTGAAGATACGTGGAACTGGGCAAATCCTGTCTGTGGAACAGATAATAGAACATACATCAACCATATGGCTCTTCTGTGTGCTGCGGAGTCTACCAATAACAAAAGTAAGTAGAATTCATCTACATCCAGCTTATCTTTTCATTACTGTACTTCATACAATTCTATATTAAATTCTTTGAATTTGTTTAACGAAGTTGCAATCTCGCTTTATGTAAGTGCGTGCGAGGTATTGACTAAACGTATGTATTGTTTTCAACCACAAGATACAAAGAGGGTGAAAGATCAGAAAATAATCGACATAAAGTAAAATAACATGAAATAATATAAACTAAAATTTACACAAAGTAACCATAATCTCGGCAAAAAAAATACCTTTGTCGGCGTACAGGAAAACAGGAACTTGGAAATGTAAAATATAGCCCACGGATTATATGGGAGACGTATAGAATTACTATACACACATGTTATTTATAGTAATGTTAAAAAAATATTTGACATATCATTAATTATTTCACCGAATGAGTGTACGAGTTTCGTTTAAATTTTGCATATTACTGGGAATATGCGTCATACTGACATATTATTTGAGTGTATTTTTACATTATTTTCTTTAGTTCACAATGGTTCGTGGAGTCCTCAAATTTTGCAACTTTTATTTAGCTCCATTCCCGACGTCATACAGTGATGAAAATTTGCACAGAGACATAAGTTGGGTGACAATCCAATATTCTATTGTTATTCTCATATATGTCTATATATGTGTATATTTTAAAATAATATTTTAATATTTTTTAAATATTACCCATAAATACTAGCCTGCAACGGTGTGGCGTTTGGCAGGTTATAGAACACTTTAGGATTTGGGTAAAAAATTAATAAAACAGATTTAAACACATACTTTTCTTAAATAATTCGTACTAAAAAGTAAAAAAAAAAATAGTTTTATGCATGACTGAAAATAAAAGGCATGGGACGCGCACTTATGCACAATCACTTCATATATTGTTCGGTTAGCGCACCCCATGCTTTTCGATGTAGTCATGCATAAACAACATTATTTTTTTACTACTTTTTAGTACGAAGTATTTAAGAGAAGTATGTCTTCAAAAAGTTTTTTTTTTAAGTTATTGTTTTGCTTATAGGTTTTATCGTCAAATTGTTTCTCGGTTGTATTGCAATAGGCATTCCTCGTTATTTCCAGTACTCGCAATTGAAGGCGAAAAGTCAATATTATAGATTTCGACCACACATGGCATACATGCTGTATTTACCACATGTAGTGAGACTAGAAGTAGTAAAGCGTCACAAAGAAAAGAAAATTAGATCTTAACACTTGAACAAATTCTTTTGCGCATTCAATTAACATACGAGTATATCAAAAGAAGTAAGTGGCAGATGCTAAATGAAATGTCTAACATTTTAAAATTAAATACTTTGTATGTCGCTGATTTTAATAGAAATTAATTCCAATTGAATATGCAATACATAAACTAATATAAGTGATTGAACTTTTGAATGCATGAATGTCTTAGAAAACGAACACTATTAGACAGTCTACATAGTATTTTGATACAGAAAATACACGCGATTAGGTGAATGTATAAATTTATGTAGCATTGAATAAATAAATTGTTGTCACAAGAAAAGGGCACAGAGATTTCATTTACAAGGAAACATGGAGATAACACTAATGAAGAACCAGGAAGAACGAAAGGAATCCTTGAAATATCGGGGAACATTAAGGAACTGCAAAGACAGTAACCAGGGAAAGAGTCAGACATGAGAAAACCTTAGTAAAGAAAAATAAAAGAAACCTCATAGCAGAAGAGACACAGACAGATAGTTACACGTAATCAACCATTATTATAATTCTTTCATAACAGTATCACATTGCATTTTATTTCAGAATAATTTGACGTAAGTGTACCATTTGGTATTTGTAAGCAAGGAGAATGCTGATAATGTACCGTTTTGGCCCTAAATTCTAAAAAAACTAAGGAAAGAGCAGAGACGTTATGACTAGATGCCGGACAGAGGGCCAGGAGATCAGAATATCTAATACTGTATGTACGAATTTTTTCGAACAATCCATACAATATCAAATAACAGATACATATACTACAGAAAATTATGCGAATGTATGATTGGCTGACTGACTGACTGAATATATATGTGTGATCTTAGGTAGACGAATTAATTTTAACCCTCTATGAATACTGTTTTCGGATCAGAGACAAGTTAGGTAAACTCAATTGTATGACTTAATTTTTATGATTTTAGTTATCTTTGGTGCTGGTTATCAATTGTGTATATCAATCGTATATTGAATGACATTATGACCATTTTATTATGTACATAAATGAATATTAAAAATTACTATCCTTATAATTATTCCATTGTAAGTGATCCAGTACTGTCCGCTCGACTGTTCTCAATTTTTTAATGTTTCGATTGCCAGTAAGTACCCTTATGTAATGGTAGTTCAAAACCAGAAGCGTTTTTTTTTTTTTTGCTATTTCACTTCGTTCGGGTATCGTGGCCATATTTGTGTCATGGTGCACACCGAATTCCAAGTATGCAATCATTTACGGAAACATTAGTTTCTCAGTCCAGGTAAGTCGTAGCTTCTTGCATTAAAAACAATCACACTTAGTAAGTTTTGACATGGGTGGTATGGAACTCCACCGAAAAACTTCGGGAGCTGATTCCCGACAGTGAAACAAGAACAAAAGTC
>JAGDQP010023347.1:0-28711 GCA_022664845.1 Lepisma saccharinum
CTCAATATTTGGTTAAAGATTACCATACAAAACGTAATGCTTTAAAAAAAAAAAGAAGATTGCAATGAACAACCATGTAAATTTGAAAATTATGATGTGAAAGATATCCTGTTTAATCGAGGTCCTGATAGTAGGAATCTGTAGGAATTTCATAGTTGACGATATTTCTCTTCATATTCAAGGAGAACAAGTTTAATTAAACAGATCTGAGGTAGACATTCTGCATCCTGAGCATAACTTCTGAATCAGCCATACTGAAAAAAAAAAAGAAAGAAAAGAAAAGCGAAAGATTTATGTTAGTCCCTTGTCCTATGACGCTAACAGTCTCATCATGAGCATTTTGGGCTATAGCTCGGGAACGGTCCAAGGTACCAACAACATGTTTGCTACGTCAAATATGGTTGGACCATCATATAACATACGATGGTTACTGGTGGTGGTGTGACGTCACAGTGATTGGTGCCTCATACACGGCTTTTTCAAAGTTCTCATTTTGGAAAGTTGACAAAAATTAGCTTGTCAACCGACTTGGATGAAACTGTTATACTGTATAGATTAATAGACTGCACTGCGTGAGTGATCATTTGAGGGGCCAGTTAGAGATAATTGCTTGGGGCAAAAGGGAATTTTGGGGACGAAGTTTCCCATTTTCTAGTAGCAATGAAAGAAAAAGCAAATTATCTTCGCTCAAATAGGAGTGTGTTTGAAGACAATTCCCAAGGGGCATTACTTGTTTCTGTACAACAAATTAATAGTTCCTGAAAAATAGCAAACAATAGCATTAAAAATGGCCGCCATTTTGAAGAAGAAAGAAAATAGTTTTCTAGATTCCTTCCTGGGTGGCGTGGATGTTGCTGGTACGATCTGAAGATCTGTTTCCTCTTCTGCTTGGCCTGAGCGAAGATACCTAAAGGCCTTGAAATAAATAGCGCTCACCTCTGGTGCGTGAGGCGTCGGTTCGATTCCGGCTCGCTCCATGTGGGCTTTCTTGTGAACAAACACCGTATACGTGGGTTTTTCCTTTCCCGTTTTCTCTCACTTTCTTTATTCTACTAATTCTCTCATCATTATCCATTCAGTCTGAGCCCAAGTTGTCTAAAGACTTTAAAATTAAATTCAAATTATTTTTGGTTTCGTGCTTTTTCGACCTTTCTATGTAGCTAACACGAAGTCTACTCTGCATTGTTTGCGCCTCTTTACAGATTATTTACCGGTATATCCAAGATTGTTGTGTACATTTGATGGAATGATTTAATGTTTTTGGTAGGATTTTTTCTTAGCTGGTTCATCACATCAACAACAATACAGAGAAAGTTAGTTAAAGCTGAAAATATATATATCATCAGATAAACGGCTCTTCAGTAGCTCAGATAACAGTGTGTATTTTTTAGTTGATCAAGTAAAGCCATCTGAAACAAACTGTTCTAAAGTGTGATTATACTTCATAATTTCCTCAGTGCCATGACCTCTTTTCTTCGCATTTTTTAAATTTTATTTATTCTATGGCATCTGATGTTCTTCAGTTTTTTTTCGGTAGGTTGTTTAACTTTTACTGATTGTCAGGCCCGTAGTCACGGGGGGGGGGGGACCCCCTACATTTTCCTTGACCCCTATTTTTTTCTACCAACACTCTACTTACATGTATGATAACGAGAGGGGAAACGATGAACCCGTATTTCTCTACAGTACAGTACATAACTCAATAGTATGTGGTAACTATTTTTTTAACTAACAACAGTAACATAAAACCATGTGTAAATATATTTTCCGACTTTTCGTTCTTAATATCTTACTTTCTTTTTGTTGAAAGCCCTAACAAAGTTGAAACGTTACCTTTTATTTTAAGTGTTCAGTTTTTTCATTAATACCACGGAAATTAAAATACCTAAGTAAATTTATACATGACAACCTTTGTGCATATCACTTATTAAGAAATTAAGTTTTGTACTTCTAATGAGATTTTATATTATACTGATGGCATTGTATAAAGCATGTAAGTGGGTTGGAAGTGTGATGAATCGGATCGAACTAAGTGCTTTATATTTCGAATTTATAACGGAGTAGCAAATAGTCGCGATCCTATTGGAGATCTACCATTGATGTAAGAACACAAGATATCTTAAATAATAACATTTGTGGAAAACGGAATAACATTTGTAGGAAATGGAAGATCATTTTCAATGTAATTAATATATCAGCAACGGCTCGTGGCCCTACGAGTGGGTAAATATATATTTCATTACCAGCTCTACCAATGATCCATCAACGCAAGATAGGAAGAAAAAATAATCCGTCGTTTTAAATTCAGTTTTGTTATTGCTGGTTGTGGAAATGATCAAGATCACGTCTTTTGTTGGCTCCTGAAGCCTTAATAGTAATAATCAAGACTAGTACCTCATACCTATAAATGTATGTGAAACCTTGGCATCATGAACTTTCACATGATACCATATATATGTAAAGATGGAGGGTGTAATTTTAGAGAAAATAGCCATAAACAACCGGAAAGATTTTTTCCCGCATATTCTGACATTTTCCTGGCTCCTGTACCCGCAATGCTTCAGTTGATCGTGATTTAATATATTTATGTAAAACACTTCATATCGTAAAGTTTCATTGTGATACCACGTCGGGTTCCAGGAAGTAGTCTGAAAACAGACACTCTGGAAGCTTATTTTTTAATGTTATGGCTTGTGATTATGAAGTTTCTTTTCTAATGCGTGTGGGTTCACTTGTTTCTGATTACAGTAGATCCGAACTAATTGGGACATTCGATTGTTCGGATAACCGAACCTACAAGCCATAGTGTACATAAAATAAGTGTTCTCTAAGATAATGTTACTATTGCATTGCAGTGTGTACAGTACATACAAAATACAATACCTAATAGAAATTACTTTTTCATGAAGTAATCGCTGATTTTTCGTTGTTCGAACGCAGACCTCCGTTTTCTAGTGTCGTGATATCTAATTCCAGTTAGCAGAAGTTAAGTAGAGCAGTATTCGAGTTGTCGTTCATACCACCTCATTGCCGTTTCCAAGGCAGCAAACCCTTCTGCATGCGCTACGACCTGATTATCGTCATCTTCGCCCGTTTCAGTATCCGCAGCATACAACGTTTCCTGGACACATTGTATAATTTCATCTTCCTCTACAGTTTGAAATCCTGGCCAGCATCACTTTTGAGCCACTAATTTACATCTGCTTCATCACAGCCTTCATATTCTGAGACAGACTGGAACAAATCTGTAAATTCATCAATCTGCTGCTCTTCGAAGATATTCCTTTCGGTTTCTTCTGTTGATCAGAATTTACCACACGCATTTTAAAAATTGTCTTTCGTCGACTCCCATGATTCAGCAACAGTCCTAAATATTTAGCTTTCCATTGCCGATCCAGGGTTTGGTGACAACAACTGCAGTTTTACTTATGGTACTTCCCCCCGACGCACATGAAACTCCTTGACTGTTATTTCTTCCCTGTAAATGTTTTATATTTCACATTGGTACGAAAATTAATATCCTAATTCCTTTCTTCATTTATACATATTTAATTATCTAAAATAACTATAATTTCATTTAAAAACTTTACGGGGCACGAGGGAGTAAAAAGTAACAGCGACTGGATCGTTGCCGCTTGTCTATGGCAACCCGAAATGAGATAACGGCTGCAGCGAGCTGCTTCGGTTTTTATTTAGCGGTCAAACCGGCATCGCTGTTGCCATAAGAGCAACAGTATACTCTTAAGTCTGGACGGCTAATAGTAGCAACAGCATCCTCTTGATCGTTGTCTGCTAGTAGTAAGCGCGAGAGAACTTGCTGCTTCTTACAAATTATTTTGAGTTTGTCAATTCCTTTTCCAAATTTCCAATATTATTGTATTTTAATTAACCCATAAGTTGTGCTTGGTTATTAAGAACACCCACAACTTGGAATTTTGGCATACGAACAAGATAAGATAAAAGGTAAGCGTAAGTTTCATTTTGATTTAATGCTGGAGGGTATAACGACAGTGATCGCCATCTTGACTATGCTTGAAAAATGTAAATAGTAACTGGGTCTTGACATATCAATCCGTTCTGGAATGTTCTAAGAAACCCCATGGCGAAGTTAATTTTGGCATACATCTAATCTTGTACGAGCAAATGACACGTGAAATTGACCTGGAGAATGTGAGACGAATAATGAGAAAACGTTTTCTGTTGAAACAGTTGAAGAAACGAAACTAAACGGTTATACATTAGAGGTTATCGCTATGTTGGGAAATATTTTTGTGACCATTTGGTTTTCGTGTCTTCCACTGTTTCACGTGTCATTTTGTCGTACAAGATTAGAGTTATGCCAAAATTAACTTGATCATGGGGTTTCTTAGAACATTCCAGCGCAGATTGATTGATGTATCAATTGACCCACTGACTATTAAAAAAAAAAAGTCAAAATGGCGATCATTGTCGTGATACCCTCCAGCATTTAGCACCCCCTGTTCAGTATCCATTAATAGCTATTTTTTTGCTTCCAATATATTTAACAGTTTGTAAAAGAAAAGGCGTTGCTATCACTCTGTTATCGATTTGCTTGCTCTCTACGTTCCATCTTTATCGGGTCCCTTTGTCGTTATTTGTTGACTATAGCAGCTATATTTTTGGTTGTGATGAAAATCGGGCTCTTTATCGTGGTGTCTGTCCCTCGGAAACACATTTCCATTATCTTCACACGTAAAAAATATAAATTGGCATATCTTTGCCGTGTGCCCATCCTCGGCCCAAATTTTGCATTATCTCTGATATTGGACTACATGTCTGCCAAGCTTGGTCAAAATCGCAGAATCTGCGATCTGGTCTGTTTCTAGTAAGTCAAAGCCGCATAGATCAGGTCTGTCCGTCCGTTCGTTGACAACTGTCTACTCAGGAACTACTAGGGTTATGAAACTGGTTGAAAGTTCGTTCGAAAGATCTCAACGAGTTTCAATACTGCATAGCCATGTCTGTCCATCTGTCGACAAATTTGAACTCAGAAAGTACGAAAGTGGTTGAGATGTCGTTTGAAAGATCTCGACGAGACGAGAACAATGCCTCAGAGATCATCTCTGTTGTTCATCCGTCCCGTCGACAACTTTAACAGGTGGGAAAACTAACTCAGGAACTACTACGGCTAGGAAGCTGATTGAGGTGTTGTTCGAAAGGTTTCGGCAAAATTTATCCAACGGCACATTGATCATCTAAATCCGATTTGTGCTTCTGAATCCTGGCGGTAGCACATGTTCACAGTCCCACGATAGCGACTCGGCTCAGGAAGTTCTTTTGGGAGAAACTGCATAATGCCAAAGTAAAATAATAAAAATAATAATCTAACCTGATTTTTTTAACCTAATCCATTTCCGTGAAGAGCGTAAAATGTCGAAAATGGCTTTAACGAGGTGTATTTTTTGTATCTTAAGATATCTTCACTTGCCAATTTTTAGTAACTGATTTCTCGTAGATGTTTTCATTATGATGGCTTAGGAATACGGTGTTTATTTCATTGAAATTACTCACATGAGTTGTTATTCTGGTCTAATTTACAGATGGATGGGAGTAATCTCATACTATTGTTTTGTAACATGTTTGAAATATCGTGTGAACACTTCTTTACGTAATTGATGTCATTATAATTCCATCAATGTTTCATGAGGGAATCAAGTTAAATGTCAGCTCGTATGATTAATTATGATCGACAGCCATATTTTTTTTAATCATAAGCACATTTACAATTCCCATTGTCTTCCCCGCCGTAGTACGCCTCTACACAAGTGCAGTTGTGTAGTTCAGATCTACCAGTTTTGTTTCGTGATGATAAGTATCGCTGCGTGACATTTCCCTGCATAATCTGTTCCGCTGCACAAAATTAATTAATGTTTCCGTGTGCACATGTGAGCGTGTTTGTATGTTGCAAAACCATATCGTTGCTTCGTTTCTTTGCTTCTTATTGTGGTATAATTGTAACATAAGCACTATCGCCTTCACCATTTAATTACTTGATTCATGCGATACTAATTATGCCTACAATTGCTAATAAAACATATTTAGACAGTTGAAACGTTTGCTGTTCAGGTCTTCGTCCGGTTTCGCGTGGACTCAAATGTACCTTCAGTTTGACTTCATAGGCTTGCTTCAGGTGTTTAGTGAATTTAAAATCACTGGTCACAAGAGTGACTAACCGTCCCGGGTTGGACCCTCTGAGTTCCGCGTCCCTGGCAGACCTTCCCCGGGTCGTCTAAAGTCCCAGTTTTATTCAAAATCTGTTAAATAATGTCATCATGACTGAAAAATACATATAACCTATGTATATGTAAGAATTCAACTATCGTATTTGGGAAATCAGTGGCGTACCGAAAATATGTGTAAGAGTGGTCAACTTAAAAATTTCAAATGGAATTTTGAATTTGAATTTAATTTTTAAGTCCTTAAGGCAAATTTGGCTCAGGTCGGATGGATGATGATGGGATGAGTTGGTGGAATGAAGAAAATGGGAGGAAACTGGAGCCCACGCACACGGTGTTTGTCCACCACAAAGCCTACATGGCATGAGCAGAGATTGAACCAACGACCCTAGCACCAGAGGTGAACGCTATACCATTTAGCCACCGCGACCCAAAAATTCAAATGCAAAATAGTAACTCTCTACAGTCGACAGCCTCTTCAATCGTATCACTTACATTTTTCATGTTGTCCCTTGTTCGCGAGTGGAAAAAATAGTTTCCATGGCTTATCCCTCGTATTATACACTTGTGGTAGAGCGCTTACCCCTTGTACGTGGGGTTCTCAGTTCAATCCCGGCTCGTACCTTATGGGCTTTGTGGTGGACAAAAATCGTATGCGTGGGTTTCTTCTGGGTTCTACCATTTTAACCATCAGTTCTCATCCATTCGGCCTGAGCCAACAGTTGCCTAAAGGCCATAAATAAAATTCAAATTGATATTATATCCAGTATATTCATATAATTGTATTCATTTTAAAATGTAGTTAGTATTCCGAAAATTTTTGAATAGTAACCTGAAACGTGGAAAAGTAAGTGAATTCATTTTGGCTAAATATGCGGGAAGCTTTGTTTTAAATTACATCAGGACGAACCATTGAGTATTGTGATTTAAAAAACAGCCTCTAGACTGATATGACAGTCTATAAAGTGTTGCCACGAGACGAGACGAGACGAGACAGAAAAATGGCAGGACAGACGAGACGAGACTCGTAATGTAAAATATACGTCTGTTCGAGACGAGACACTCTGGACAAGACATTTTCGAGACGAGACAGCCAAAATCTTATCTGGTGGGCAACACTAAGTCTATAATATAAACTATAAAGTTGAAGTAAATATTTTAAGAAAATACCACGTTGTGTATTTGTTGTCACGTTGAAGCAATATCGACTGATCAACGTTTAATAGAAAAAAGGTTTTTAACGAGATTACCATAATTCTCAACCATTTTGTATGTTATTGATTACTACAGTTCAAGAAAGAAGGAATTGAAATGAGTGAGTAGTATGGCCTGAGCCAAAGTTGCCTAATGGCCTTAAAATTAAATTCAAATTAGCAATATCGAACGAAAACTAGGCGACCGAACTTGTACCAAACACGAATGCAACTAACAGAAGGTTAAAGCGTGGAGGGGCAGGCCTTATTCGTGATTCACCCTGTACAATTTTATATTACCAAGCGTATTTGTAGGAGAAAAATGCTGATGAAAGTAGTCCAAATGAAAACCTGTACAATGTTTTTCATGACTGAATAGTTCTGAGATTGATGAAAATTTTATTTCTTACGTTTACAAGGCTCATTCAATAAATAACCGGAAATATGTTGTTGTTTTTGTTTTTTTTTTCAGAATATTTAATACAAGCACCAAAATAACGACAGTATTATTTTTAAACGTAGTACCCCCACTCTCCTGTAATTTAATGCACCTACCCCAGCGCGTGACAAGGGCACTGATTCCACAGGAAAAAATTTTTTGGGCGCGTGCGTAACCACTCCCTACCGCTAATTGGACTTCTCCGTCATTCTGGAAGCTCGATCCACTTACTGCATCTTTCAGTGGGTCAGAAATGTGGAAATCTGAAGGTGCGAGATAACGCGAATGTGGAGGGTGGGGTAAGCACTCAAACAGTAGGTCCTGGATGGTAGACAATGTGACATTGGCAGTCTCTCTTTCATTCCAATGTTAAACGTTTCAGAACTCACCTCGCACACACTTTCCTGAACCCCAGTACGTCATGAACGATATGGAGGACTGATCCTGCACTTTTCACAGTCCGTAAAACAATTTCACGTACAGTACTACGCCGGTTAGTTATCCCGTATCGAATTTTCCATTTTATCAGTGTTGCTTTCCGTGACTGCACTGAAAGAGAGAGCGACCAGAACGCGAAGAATATTCAACACCGTCTATGCCCTGTTTCAACTTCTCAACCCACTCGTACACTTGTGTTTGACTCATTTGTCACTGTATTGAACTGCCATGTGGCGATGAATTTCTATCCGCCTCACTTTCACGAAGTGCTCGATTTGTTATAAATTAGGAAGGGGGGGGGGGGGCCTAAGACTAGTAGTTGCTAGTAAGTTTCAATATAGTGCCTGTATTGGTAGAAATACAAAAATTGTATCCCCGGTTGGGGTGATATTCAGAATGAACAACCAGGGATGAAATCGTCACGCACCAGGGGAACCCACCCCACCCCGTCTGGCAAATCGAACACTGCTTTCACACCTTCACTCAACAAAAATCTAACGACACTTTGCTGCTAATTGCTGCTCCAGCTTGGAGCACACTCCTGTAAGGTTCCCCCATCTTATGTAACTATTTCCTAGCGTCCCGTGCGCGAGGCAGGCGTGATAGCTCCAGATGAAGAGGTCAAGGATACCTCCTCAAAATAACACACATCACAATCGCGGTCGTACTTTAGATTTTTAATACTACTTTTCCGGTTCTTTATTGAATGGGCCTTTTATGGCAACTTGAAATATTGAGAATTGTTTCGTTTGCTGCTCATTATTGAAAATTCATATTAATCTAATTTATTTCTACAGAATTGATATTTCAAGATTAGCAGTATTATCTGATGCCATCGAACATATAAAGTAACAGATAAACGAAATATCGTACGATACAAACATCTTAAATCATTTGCCAATAAATGGTCAAGGACAGACAATTGACATTAAACCTGCATTCTAATCCAGAGATAAAACACTTATCATATATAATCCTCAACAACAGCTAGTTTAATGAGTTTAGCATGTTTGGCAGGGCTTGTAGGTTTTGCGATGCTTTAAAGGCTATTTAGTGAATTGTTCAATACATGATTTTCTTTGTGGTTTATATGTAGTTCTAGATTGTTATAGCTTCATAAGAATGTATTATGGGCTATATAACCTTCACTACAAATAAATTTAAAACTTAATAAAGAATATGGTATATTCTTTTTTTGGAAAGCAACTGGCTCTCAGTATAGATCTATTTAAAATTAATATTTTAATACGTCTCGTGTTTTTGTGAATCTATTTAAGATCTACTGATTTCATTTATTGTTGGTACTCAGATCCTCGTACGCAAATTGCCATTCGTAGTCAGGGCTCGAATTAGCGGTGGTCCACTGGCCGACGACCAGTAAAAATTTCCAAGGGCCAGTAACTAAAAAATGTCAGTGGTCTTGTGGGCCAGTGCTTTCTATAGTTCCAGTATATTAATAAACATATCTGTAGGCTGTATTTAACGTTTTATCAAGGTGCGTTCTTTCTGTTTTCAAAAGCAAAAATCGTGAAAACTCAGAATCTTAGGAACTAACATAACAGCTGACCAACACCTCAGCCGCAAGTGCCGGAGACAGTAAATAACTCATATGCAACGCGGATAATCCGTCTTATTGAATCCATATTGTATAATTATGACGTTGCTTCGGCAGTAGTCCTTCTTTATAGACAAAGGAGAAAGATCCAGACGCTCCAGTAATTCCTACGGCCGCAGATCCCAGCAGATTCTTCCGATGAAGATTTTTAATGTAATACCAGGTGTATGCATAAGTTTTTGTCGTTTTTTTTTTGTAAAGAAAACACGTAATTTTCAAGGGAAATTAACTTTGTTTTATTGAAAATATTGGCCATCGGCTACTACACATTTCGTCCATCTTTCAGGTAATTGATGCATACCATGCCAGAAAAACTGCTTGTCTTTTGCGGAAAACCATTCGTCGAGACATTTTCCAACGTCTTCGAAATTGCTGAAGTGCTGCTCTGCGAGCGCGTGCCCCATTGATGCGAAGAGGTGATAGTCAGATGGCGCCAGGTCTGGGGAGTACGGCGGGTGCGGAAGGATGTCCCATCCAAGCGATTTCAAGGTGTCTTTCACTGGTTTTGCTGTGTGAGACGGCGCATTGTCGTGTAACACAATCACTTTGCCATGTCTTCGGGCCCATTCCGGTCGTCTTTCGATCAATGCGTGATTTAAATTAATCATTTGTTGGCGATAGCGTTGTGCATTAACGGTTTCGCCGGGCTTCAAGAGTTCATAATACGCAATATCGCTCTGGTCCCACCAGACACCAAGCATGGTCTTCTTGCTGAAGCGATTTGGCCTTGGTGTTGAAGGACCGGCTTCGCCAGGTGAAAGCCACGATTTTTTCCGCTTCGGGTTTTCAAAATAAATCCATTTTTCGTCACCCGTCACAATTCGATACAAAAAGGATTTTCTTTCGTGGCGTTGAAGCAGCATTTCACAAGTGACTTTGCGACTTTCCATTTGACGTTCATTCAAATTGTGTGGGACCCATTTACCCAGTTTATTGATCTTCCCCATTGATCTGCTGATTGTTTCTTGTGACACATTTAATGCTTTTGCAAATTGCTGTTGAGTTTGAGTTGGGTCATCCTCCAATAACACCTGCAATTACTCATGTTCGCACTTTTGTGGTCTACCAGAGCGCGCTCTGTCTTTCACATTGAAATCACCATTTTAAATTGTCGAAACCATGTCTCACATGTTCTAATCGATGGAGCGTGTTCACCATATGTTTCTACCAGCACACGATGACTTTCAACAGCCTTTTTCTTTTGATTGAATAAGAAAAACAATGCGTGCCGCAAATGTTCTTTTTCAGGCACAAACTTCGACATGATCACTGAACGATGAAACAAAGACGCTAGTGTTTGGCGGACTCAACTTGTGTGTGTTTGTAGTTTAATGTCAGACGAACAAAATGACGTATGTGTCAAATGAATACGCTGCGTACTTTTCGCTGGCGCCGGTAAAAACAAAGTAAGTGACAATTCAGACATCGGGCATTCCTATTTGTTAAGCATAATCTTGTTTCCTTTGGCCTAGAATTTTTATAGGGCTATAATAATCTTTCGTATTTGGTATCCTGTATAGGCTTGTGGCGTAAATGAATATAACATAGTGGGCTAAAAATATACGCGGTTTATTATTATTTGTTGATCTGGAAAAGGGCCAGTAAAATTTTAGTAGGACCAGTGAAGAAAAATTTTCACTGGCACACAGGGCCAGTGCTGCCAAAAGTTAATTTCGAACCCTGTTTGTAGTTGTTGGACTACTTGTAATGTAATGATTAAAATATCATAGATAATAATTTAAAAATGTAATTACTGTGGCACCATTTGCGTATTGTTCGCGTAGCTGCAGACGAAAGAACACATTGAGTATTCTCAGCATTTAAATTAAATCATGTATAAGCGTATGGATGGTCGGGTTCAAATCCCGGCCAGAACACTGGAGATTTCTAGTAGTGTTCCCATACCTGGCTCTGAGGTGCACTTAGCCTCCTATCAAATTGAGTACCAGTGTGTCCTTGGTGTTCGTGGGCACCTTGGAAAGGTAAAGGCGGTCGAGCGTGGGACTGACCGCCCCACCTCACTTCGTACCGTAAGTCGAGAATATACGGAGCGCTACCTCCACATCGCTACGTATCGCACAGGTAATAATATTATTTTTTTATCTTCTTCAAAGTAGTGTATAAATTAAGATTTTGAGTGTTTGCTAGTGCACCGGGGTATTTGCTAATTTCTGGAAAATATTCTTAAGAAGCCCTTTTGATGTGAGAGAAAACATTTCAAGTCTACGTTTTTTAATAGATGGAATTGCATAATTGGATGAAAACATGGAAAAAGAACTACTGTATGTATTGGAAAAAGCATTTCTTAACGTTAATTATAGTGTTAGTGAATAATTTTAAATTGGAAATTAAACTTGTAGCTAGAAACTCGTGTAATATGGACATGTCGATATTTCTAGTGCACTTGAAATAAGTTAATTAGTTAAATTAATCGTGACTTGTGTTCACACTAGTTGTCACTGACACTGACATAGTAGTATACATCCCATTTGCTCGACACGTGCGTTCATGTAACGGAACAAATGGCGCCAAGTCCTGTCTTCCTTAGTAGCAAATATTTATTTTACGGAGAGAAACATTTTATAATATATTATTTCAAGGACTGTGTTTTTCATGCTGCTCGCAGATGTTAATTTTTGTTCGCCGAGACTTGTTACCATGTCATACCAGTTCCTTGCTATTCTTTTGACTGTAAATACATCTCACCGTTGAAATTACTGCACTTAGCTGTTATTACATTATCGCAAATGATTCTGCGTGGTAATTTTTGTAAAGTTGCTTCAGATAATTAGGGTTTTTAAAAGGGAAATACGAAACTTAAGTGGCATCGCAGCTTTGGAACTAGTTACTGAAAGATGTCGCATTTCAAGTCCATGCAAAACCAACAGTGTTTAGTCTTCGTCTCTTCCTCCTTTTTTATGGGTTATAATCGTTGTCTACCTCAGTTAACTGTCGCCTGTCTGTCTGTTGTTCTCCTTTAAGAACTTCCATAAGTTGATATTTATAATAACAGCACGTGTCATTTAAGATATACCAGTCTTAACACATGGGAGAGTTAAGAAAATTTCTGCGCTGTTCCCCGCTGAAGAAATTCAAGTTTACGTACGCATTTTTCGTACGACTTATTCTGTACTTACTTCATGGTGGTAACATACGTGCTTCTAACAAGACGTAAGGAGTGTGAGAATTTTTTCTACTAAACAAAACCACTTCAACCGCTCATAGCTGTCAGTTTCCGCTGACTGTCCTGGGCTGCGAGAAAATCGGAATTTCCCACGCTGCCTCCGAATAAAGAGTGCTTCTAAGACTGGTAACATTTTTAAGTGCCACGCAGTGTATATCATAAATAAACTGTATATCATTTCGATGGTTGCTTTCCCAAAAAACAAAATGGGAGTGGTTTAAATTTCAATTACAAAATAAAATAGTAAATTTAGTTTACTATTTAATTGTAAACACATTTTATCCGGAAAACCGAAGTTTCCATATTTGCAAGTAGTTGTATACAGTTTAATCATGCATGTCGAAGCCTTTAAAATCTAGGAGAGACAATTCAGGAGTCCTTTCAACTTTCAAGTACGGTATCTTTGAAAAGTTGAACTTCGCCCAAATTTTAGTACTCATTAGAAAGTCAGTTACCTCTTCCCAAATGTTTGGACTTCATGGATATATAAGGTTCAGTCAAATGTAAAGGTCCAATTACAAATATCCGGACAACGTGTTGAGGGAGATGTTAGTCCTGTTTCCGGTTGAGATCCACATATGTGTAGGCCATAATAAATGTTACATTATCTCGTGTCAAGGTGGGATAAGTGCCTCAACAGCAATGGTCATTATATATACAGTAGCTCTATCCAGTAATAAAGTCTGTACATGGAAATGGACCTTTTCATTTGACTGCACCTTATTAATACATAATCATATTCAACCATTTTCTATCCACTGCTGGAAGAAGACCTTCCCTTTTTCTTTCCACATAACTCGGTCTGCTGCCATCCTCATCCATGTAGCTCCTAAAAAGGCTTGATTTCTTCTACCCATCTTGCATTTGGACGTCGTCTCGGTCGTTTCTTTTCTCTAGGAATCCAGTGTAGTACATTTGTCGTCCATCTTTTCGTCTAGCTATGTGACCGGTCCATCTCCACTTCATCTTCTTCGCGGTCTTGATTATATCTTCTACCTTTGTTTGTGAGCGAATACAATCATTTGTCTTTCTATCCCTCCTAGTGATTCCTAGCATGCATCTCTCCATTGCTCTTTGCGTGACTCTTAATCTTTGAATCGTTTGCGCATTCAGTGTCCAAGTGTCACAGCCGTACATCAGTAAAGGTTAGACACATTGATTATAAATTTTACGGTCGAGACACATTGGTAGTTTTTCTTTTGAAAATAAAGTGTAGTCTTCCAAACGAACTCCATGCCATTTTACATCTTCTATTTATATATGTAACTAGTTGTATTTTTAAACTAGTTGTATCTGTAGTATTTTTAAACTAAAGAATGTAACAAGCTCATCATCCGCTTACCTAAGCCACATTGAAGTAAAATTTGTCAATGTCCAGGAATGTAGTCATTCGCCATTTTGATTCAAAATAGACCCTTTTTGTTAGGGTGGTGGTTATCAAATTCACAGAAAACGGAAGCTTTGCTTTTGTTGTGGACTTGAAAGTGTTGACGTTATTTTTACATTGTTTAATTGAGAGATGGACAAAAATTTCGCACTAAATAAATTAGATGTTAGATGGTGATGGTAGGTGAACGATGGAAACAAACTAAAATCGAATTAAAAAAAAAAGTGTGGAGCAAACGCAACATCTAAGTGAACATCCAGGTATTCAGGTTTTTACTATAATATCACAATGTTAATGATAGCTCAAGATTACCGCATTTGCCGACGTATAGGACCCTCCCTCTTTTTGAGGACGATTTTCGGGGGAAAATATCATGTACTTTAAAATTCCATTAGTTGCGGCACTTTTGAAAGACAGTGTTACGTCAGCAATAACTTCGACCCTACATTCAAAATTACAAAAGAAATGTAACGGAAATGTAATCCGACCCTTCAAAATTCAGCAGTTTTGTTAATGTGCCTACATAATATTGCCGATAGTTGTTTGTATTTGCCGGAGTGTAGGAAGCACCGGCGTATAAGACGCACCCTCTTTTGAGGACGATTTTCGAGGAAAAAAATGTGCGTCTTATACGCCGGCAAATACGGTATATAGGATAATAAAAAAGAAAATGGGATTGTTTCGTGCTGAGGTTTGTGAAACGAACAAACAAGAAAATCTTGTTTGTAATTTAAACGTTCTTGTGGAGAACGATTGAGAGCACAGTGCGTTACGCATAGCCTATTATTTATTTATTCTTAATATTTGAGATAAAGCACTAAAGCAATTTTAAAATGATACAGTGCCAAAACACACGACAATCATGCCCCCAAGTGGAATTTGTATCCGGAACTTTGTGTTGTGGTCAGACAACTTGACTACAGAGATCTGCCATTTCATTTCCCATTCGTAGACGTAACTTCAGTGTAGTTTTCTAATGTCTTCTGTATGTTGATGAAAAATGGAAGCAGTATCCAATTTGTATAATTTCCAGACAGGGGGAAAATTTTCTCAGAACGTAGAATACCTTATTTTATATACATTTATATCCCAAGCTTGCGGGATATTCTGGAAAACAGAGCCAGGGAAGATTTTTGCAGAGAGAGGGAAATCCCATCCATCCCCCGCTTCAAATCAAACACTGGATGGTGCTATTCCATTATTTACTGGGTATGAGCGATAGCTAACAGAGAAAACTGGATTCGAAACCAGGAACCACACCATGCTTCAGCAGTTCTGTTTGTCTCATCGTGCCAAGCTTTATACATGCGTATTTCAACTTAATATAAATTTATACTTTTACTTGATTTTCTTGTTTTTTATTATAGTTTATTTTCCTGTGTTGTTTCGTTAATATTCCAGAATAGTCGTCCAGCTGGCTAGAGAAAAGGAAACAATTTAGTTCGGGGTACTGCCAGTGAACAGATATATAGTGAATGATAGAGACAGATGTTTATTCCATCCTGTTCTACATTTGATACAACTTTCGCAGGAAGTAATTCACCGCTAGTCTTAAATGTACTTGAATAGTCAATATTTATTCTACGGGTGGGGCTCAAACATACGCGTGTTCTTTATGATGATGCTTCCTGGCACTAGTCACTTCCCATATACGAGCATATTTTAATGAAACGGATCTTGTTATAGTATGCTTGAGTATCCTGTTACAAAATTAGATACAGTTACTCGATAGAGGATGATTAGATGATTGTGTTTGTTGTTGGAGTCATTGGTCGGCATGATGTACTACTTGAGCTACTGAGAATTGTGCTGATCGAAACAGAATTGTAATTATCGATTCAACTTGCCTTTTAGTGATCGTATTTTCCGTAGCTCTTCTAAAATATTTGTCACAGTTGTTTGACACTTTCCTGTTGACCCATGGTTATTTTTTTTCTTGACCAGTTTAACCAGCAATGTTCACAAAAGTTCGAAACACCGATACCGGATTTTATTTCAAACCCAATCATTTTTATTGTTTTAAAGTCAAGTTTCTGTATTTGTTCAACACCTGATTTTCGAATTTTCTGTTAAATCTGTTTTTGTTGGATCCCCCCCCCCCTCCTCTCCAATTTTGGTTTTCATTGGGGTACTATCCAAAAATACCTCGTTCATTCGGCAAACAGGGCCGATCCGGGTGACCGCAAATCCGGATAATCCAGAAAACTCTCTAATGACATAATTAACAGTTTATTTTATTTATTGCACATTTTAACGTACAGTACTTTACAATCTTGTTAAGATTACAAAGCAAAAGACGTATCTGATTTTAATTTTGTTTTGTGTTTTTACATTGTTTGATTTTTTTCTTTTTACACATTATATTTTGTACATCTACATTCAGTATGAGTTCGATTCCAATTAGGGAACTGTACATCGTTTCAAAAACGTCGAACAAGTCCAAATATCTGTTTTTGAGAGAGTGGAAAGAACTGTCTGACATAACTTCTTACCGATCTGACATCTCAGTGCCAGTGATAGTTCACCTTCCACATGTGCTTTTTTCTCCGTCAAATTAGATCAATAGAGTCAACCATGCATGAGCTCATTCAGTATACTTGTGTATGAGTAAACTCTTTGATGTTAGCAGACATTTACCACGACATGCAAGAGGTGGTAGTACTGCAGGAGTTCAGCACGGGGATCAAACCCCTGTCTCCCACACGGCAAGCCGATACTCTACAGTCTAGGCCACCGAGGCAGCTAGAGACAAACGATTTCGAAAGAGTATTTACAGTTGCATCACATTCAAGACGTACTGTAACACGTCACTGAACGATGGAACTGAATCTGCGAAAGTAACCGGAACGTTAAACGAACAGTGTTGGAGAGCTCAGGAAATGCCACTTGTATAACCTATTACCATTAAATAAATACGTCCATATTCTCAACGTATTTACTCAATGCTATTACGAAGCACTCGGAATTCTTTACTGTTGCGAGAATGTCCATTATAAAGTTACCTGAAAAGCACATAGTTGACCACCAGGTAAGAGCTAGTCGCAAAGAACAATAAGGTGTCACACTCTCCTTTATGATTTTGTCCTGATTTTTGGCATCATTCTTTCAATATAAATGCAATAACAAATATAGTTATTTCTTTTAAACAGAGTGTGTACACAATAACCTAAAAAGACAAGAATCGAAACAAGAGATATGTAATAACAAACCATACCAAGTTTCATAATTCAACCTCAGTTCCTCTTAATCGAGGAATAAAAAATGTTGAATGCGAATATATTTTACCTGAGACAGTTTGTGCACCACGTAGTGAACCTTCCGCACTATGCTTTGAATTAATATTTGTGTAGTTTAACAGATACATACAACTTTTTTCAATATAGTGTCCATTTCTGTACAAAAATATTGGTGCAAAAAATGTTCGCATCTCCAATTGAAAGACAAGTGCTTGTAAGTTGTCAAAGATATACAGGATGTTAACGTAATGCACTAACAAACTTCGAAGGATGACAATACATTAAACAATAAGGGAAAAATGCCTTAGTCAACCGGGTGGAAATTCGGCCACGTATCTGAGTTACGGGTTGCCGAAAGCGTGGGGAAATCAACTTTAGAGCTTCATATTTCCAACACCGCGTACAGTAGAGCTTATGTGGCATTGTACTGTCAAAGACTTCAAATGTGCACTATCCAAAAATGCATATTCCAAAGGTATTTTCCAGAGGAAGTAGGGGATTACCAGAATTACTTTGTAGTTAAGGTGGGTCGAACTGTACATGAATGGGACTATTTCCCAGTAAGTAAGAGTAATTCGTTTGCGCCAAGTTGATATCTCAAACATATTCCATATCCTGAACGGTTTTTGTTTATTTATCAGTGAGAATGAACGTCATTGCCCCGTTGGTTGGCTGTAATTATATGTATAATTTTTACCCGTACGGGCAGTTATCCTACTCATGCTAATTTTGATCTGGCTTTAGAGAATTTTTGGAAGTCCCTACTTCCTTTGAGGAATCTTTTGGGAACCCATTACACATTTTTGGATAGAGTAGGTAAAAAGTCTTCGACGACAGTATGCCGCATCAGTTCAATTATTAGTGGTACTGGAAATATGAAGATTTAAAGATAATTTTCCCACGTTTTCAGGAGGTGTTGCTACGAAACGCAAACGATCCACCAGGTTGACTAAGACTTTAATATTATTTTAAGTATACAGTCATCGCTCGAAGTTTGTCGTACAATACGAGAAACATCTTATAATTACTTTAAGCATGAAATGCAGTATGTACTTTTCTTTTACCAACTGGCTTTAAATAGAATGAAACGAACTAATACAAGTTATGAAGAAAATTTGTGTACCTTAATGAAAGATAAATAATATTTCTCATGAAATTTAAACACACTGCTTTGGGTAGTATGGTTACACACACACAGCGTCGACGACAGACATTTATGTATAAAAGATATATTTTTCTTGTAAAACTTCCAATGAAGCATTACTACGTCTTTGGAGAGTGAAATAGCGCGTATTGTAGTTCTCTCCTACCCTTGTTGGGACTTCCACGTGTATGTAATCGTATATAACTAGCGACGAACACCACATTGTTGGTTTTTAAAAATTGAATTTGGCGTTTAGACACTATTGGCGATGAGCCACTGAAATGGTTTTCTTACATCGAGTGAATACCTTCTTTTGTCGAGGTTAATGAACGCTGCAGTTCTACACTTCAACATTACTTTTAAACACAACTAACAATTATCAATAATAATAAGGGGGAGGGGGGCCGTAGTTGGTACAGTATCATTGTTTACATACTGAAATCCAAATGTCGTTTATGTTCTGTTTGTCACTCGACTTATATTCCAGGATTTGCAGGTTAGGATCATTATAGGTGTGGTGTGTATCCTTGGGATACGGCCATATTCATCTGTAGAATATCGTCGCCTTGGAACCAGAAGGTACTATGTCCACTTTTGTTACTTTTTAAGAAAAAACAGTTTTAAAGTTTGAAGTTCCATTTAAGGTCTGTATAAATTCATTTCGTTTCTAACATTTCTAGCCAGTGGGAGGTCGTTTTGCGAGGTATTATTTTTGGGGTTGATGCCCTTCAGTACAAGGTCTTTGATTGCAGTGTTAACTCAATTTTGTCAAAAAGTGGACATAGTACCTTATGGTTCCAAGGTGACATGTTAATAACACACAAGGAAACTTCATCCTGTTGCATTTGATGTTTTTTCTTCATGGAGTAGTTCTATGACCCGAAGGCCTCTGAGCAAGGCAAGCCCATGTTAGTTTCCTATTGCCTTGCACCGGATGATGCCCTAAGGACAGGACCTACAGTTTAAGGTGGGCTCCGAACCACATGTGTACGAGCCGGGAGTCATTGCTTGCAAGGCAGCGAGCGTTACCATTCACTACTGTTTCATTACATTATTAATATTAAAAAACTAGAACAACGACAGACTTTCATACCAGAGAGTAATTTCCTATTGACATTTGACAACGATAAAATATAGTTTTTATTTGGGAAGAACAACAGATCATATAGTCGGAAAGAAAAGTAAAAAGGTGAACGCTCTTACTGCTCATACAATTAATTCAGTCAGGCTTTTAAGAGTAAACTAGAATTATCATCGCCCCGAATCTTCGAGACCGCTGTAAGGAAGGTTGCATCGATGGCAGGCATTCGTAATTCTGTACTTGAGAATTAAGGAGGCGGATGTAATGTTTTTCAAAGTGTTCAGGAGAGGTGTTTAACCTTACTTTTCTGCATTTGACTACATTCAACTTTACGTTCTGACTTATTATAATTACTATATCTGTCTCATGTAAATAAGAAGGTACTTTTTGTTTTTGCTCTTTTAAATGAAGCTTACTGTCAGTAAGAAAAAGACAAAAAAATGTGAAAAACTCCAGTCATTACATCCGTCCCTGCAATTCTCAGGTACGAAGTTTAAGTAGGTAACTGAAGAGTTGAACTATATGATGGACTAAACGATAAAGATTTCGATCCTTAAGAGATTTTCGGTTAAATGTATTGTATACCTCACGAAATGTATGTAACTGACTATGTGATAGTGTGCCTCAAAGTAATTAGCCTCAAAGTAATTAGTAAAATGTCTAGCAAATAGTGTACGTGATTTCTTTCGTATAGAACCTGCTCATTGCAAGAAAGTGATATGAGGAACGCAGGAATTTTTCTCCTATGGGAACTGCGGATTGCAAAAAGAAAATGGCAACTTCTCATTTCCGGCGAATTATGTTCGTCGTTCACAAATAAAATAAATGAAAATAAATAGTACAACTACTAACTTGATCTTCACAGTCTTAATAATCAGAAAGACATCGTTCTGATTTTCGATTTATTCTGTTTTCGTTCCGAGAAGCACGAAGGGAAGATTTCTTGCCACTTTCTTGCAGAGTAATATGTTTGGGGTGAGATAAGAGTGTGTTTCATGTATTTTCGCAGGAACGTTTCAAGGCTGCAGACTCTCTGACCTGTCCGTACAAATGAGTCAATGGGATAGGATTTTCCCACAATGACGGCTAATCATTCTTGAGCTGCGTTTACCCTTCTGCTCCACGTAAGAGAAAGATAAAATGAAATTTATGGGCGGTAACAGCACTATGGCTTACGCCCGTCCCGACTTCTGCTCCACGTGGTATGCAGTGCAACATTTCTGGGCTTTCAAAGAATTTCAACAACTGGTGACAAAGGGTAATTTATCCGTCTCTCGAAAGGATAAATTGTTTGTTGTATTCACTCTCGGAGTTTTCGACACACACACACCTTCCACGTCCCCCCCAGACGTACATTTTAGTTTACTGGGGAACGGAGATCCCTGCCCCCAATTTCCAGTAATGTTAGTATAATAAAGTCATTAGTGTAAAATAGTCTCCCCTTTCTTAGGGTCTCTCAGGATGCACAGCGTTGTCTAGTTGTTGTTTTTTCTTGTTTTTGCTTTTGGCTGTATATTCACATTTTAAAGAAATCTCAAATATGTAACGTTTGTCTCTTATCGGATCGTATGACTAGTGTTATGACAAGGTCATTAAAGGAAAAATCATAGCATGTTAGCATGCCACAGTTGGGACATTGAAGATTTGAAATAAGTTTTTGTTCATAATTACTATCGAAGCAAGAGATATAATGTGTGAAGTACAGAGGTCTTAGATTAGATAACATAGTTGGAAATCCGTTATGTTGGTTTATAAGGTCGTGGTAGAAAATATACAAAACTTTTTTGTTGATAAAAATAGTTCAAAAGAAAGAAGATCTTTTAAAATAATTCCAAATATTTAGTTGCAGTCGTTAGTTGTACAGCGCCAACATTATTAGCATTAACCAGGACACTTACAATCGTCACTAGGACTTTTATTATCGTTAAACAGGACTATAGTGAGATAATCCGGGGCTCCTGTGAAGGCAATTAATAGCGGGCCTTTCCATCGGGAAGGACGTCAGACGTGCATAGATAAAAATAATTTCCTACAAAGATGTGATTTTTATGCACATTTTGGAGCCCCTACGGTTACTCATACGCAATATTTTAAGGGGCCCTGAAAAAAAAAATGCTCTAGCCTACGGAAGTTTTGGGGGCCCTGCAGCGTCAGAACCATTAGGGCCCTTCCTTACGACCTCGACCAGTCCGAGCCTTCTATATTACGACTTAAACACCGGAATTGTCTCTATAGTAAAGTGACCATAATTTTTCCAGTGATTCCGGGTAGAATCGGGATAACTTCCAACATTATTTGCATCAGTTTTCGTATGAATGTTGTTGCAAAAGTAAATTTGACTACCTTTTCTTTTCGCCAATCTCTCCACCAGTACATGAAAGATTATTTTTAAAACTTTTGTTTTATCTTTACTGTTTTAATTTTCGCAAGCTCTTAAGTCAATCAGAAAATTCCTAATGTAATTTTAGAAAAGAAAACGAAAAGAGTACATTTCAAGAATTTGGCGAAAAAAGTAGAGAATACAACATTAGGACCCTAAAAAGAGTACATCTGGTAGCCCTAGACCAGCGTTTCTCAACTTTTTTTTTTTATCCTGCGTCCCACTTTTACCATGTCTTCTACCCCGCCTACCGACGAAAGTAATTTTCTTGTTTTATAATAAGCAGTTTCGTTTCACTTTGTATTAAATAGTCTGCTGAAGGCTTCAACACACATCACATGCTCATATGTATAATTTTATTTGCAACTTCGTACTTGTGTGAACTTTATCTTCGATGGTGAGCTGATCAAGGCAGTCTTATGGTCTGAGGCGTTAGGCCAGCGTCTCCAAGATCACGGGTTCGAATCCCGTCTGAGGCCATGGATGTTTGTGGACTATTGTGGGGCACTCATTTAATCGTGATGGATCGAAGTTAAAAATGGCCCACACACAATAAAGTTCACTAGTTTTATCTTCGATGGTGAATTTTAACATCACTTGAAAATGAAAAAAATGACTTGATAATGTGTGTCAGGAAAGTTGAACCGAACATTTTAAGCTGGTTAAATCAAAACATTCTCAGATTTCGCACTAACCTTAAACTTGAGCAATCTTCGCTAACATTTTAATGTTTGTTTTGTTTTTTATGTATGTAATATTTGCTTTTCATTTCGAAACATTACATTTGATGTGGTGTATTTGATAATATATATTCTTATTATATTATCCAAAAAAGTATTCAACAAATTACACTGTCTTTAGTAATTATAAAAACAGCAAGCAAGAATAATAATAAAAAAAAAAAACAATTTGAAATTCATTAGTTTTCACCTACAAAACTCTAGTTAAATTTGTTTACCTCCTCTCGCGACCCCCTTGCACACAACCCGCGACGCCCATGTTGAGAAACCCTGCTCTAGACTGAAGTTGTTTTCAAATGTTTGTTTCTGAATGAAATAATAAAAATTTTCGAAGGATATTTATTCTTCCAACCGGAAGAAAAATACTCGGGGATAAATGTCTTAATCCGGGCATACTCCCCGGAAACTGGGTGTGAGTGGTCACCCTACTCTTTTGGACCCCATCCCGCTTATCCTCGATTTTCCCCGCCGTGTGTGTTTGCTTGTCATATTTCAAGCCTTGCCCTCTTCCCCTGTCGTGTTTCATATAGGAAGCAGCCTAGTTGTACAGATCCTATTAGTACCGTTTTCAAATCTTTCTGAATGCTAAGAGATTGAGAATGAGATCACTTTCAGGAAAGTGAATAGGTTCGGTTCGCTAAATATATTTATTGTCTGCATCTTCGTAGTGTACCTGGGATGCGCTTGCGCGTGTCTGTTGGATTCCAATGACGTGTCTTCTCACACATTCCTCCGTTGAGGATGTAGATCATCGAGGACTGCTCTTCGCCACCCAGACACGCTACTAATTTCGGCCCCCTGTTTACGTATCAGCGTCACTATAGGTGGGGGCATCTGTCTGCAACAACGTTGCCAATTTTGTGATTCGAGTGGCGGCAATTTTTGCAAGTACCGCCAAAATATCAATTTGTCGCTGACGTCACAACTTTTCATGAAAATCAATGTTGTATGGAACTGTTATGCTACACTGAGCATTATGTAACTTGTACCTGAAATGCGGCGACGTATTTCTTTTTGTAACATTTTTCCGTCATGTCATTTCAATTCGAGTCAAGTTACGGAAAACGTAACAGGCCAAAACGGGACGTGGCCTTGTGTGGATAGTGTTGCCAACTCAGACATAAATAAACATGGAGCCATTCATGATTTTTTTCTATTATTATTATTATTTTCTTTCGGAAACTTCTGCCATGTGGTGTTTAAAGGTAGCATAATCAGGAGTTGCGAAACATTGTTAATATTTAAGCGAATTGCTTTTTGTTTTTCCAAGGAAGATCCTGTCAAAATATTCCTCTGTTTTTATGTGTAGGTGTATGCTATCCTTGTGTTTATGTAGTTTGTGAATTTAAAAACGGCTTCGACTACCTGGAATATAAATAAATACTTCGTATACATTTGGACGAGCGTCTCGTACTCAAAATTAGAAAACGATAAAACATGAAAAGTGAATAAGTGATGCAAACCCAAAACAGCATTTTAATATTTAATCTAGTGACTACGAAATTCTGTGGAGGTGTAAGTTAGTGACGTATGATGCCACAGATTATATTTCTCATGTAAATAGAGTAATTTTATACTACATGGTCACGGCTATTGGAATTTACATATTCTAATTTTTTAGTCTAAATTGCCTCCTCCATCTTTAGAGAATGGCCATAAGGAAAACTGTACTGCATTTAGTACTGGCAACAAAAAAGTCAATTCAGCATGTTATATAATATTATCCAAACATAGCCGTTACCAGTTTCAAGTTGTAATATTTGCTTTCTTTAAATTTGGATCAGAGTTGTCACAGAGCTGAGAAGTTGGAGCTCAGGAAGAGTCTAAGATGTAAATCGATGGAAAATCAGTGATTATAAAGTCGCATTTGATAATAGGAACTATAAATAATGTCCCCGATGGGTGAGTGGTAACTTGCTGCCTTGTAATCAAGTGGTTCCAGGTGCAATACCCGGTGGGGGGACAAGTGGTTCGGAACCCATTTTAAACTGTAGGCCTTGGCCTTAGGACATCGTGGTCATCTGGTGGGAGTCGATGACAAACCTCTGTCGGTTCACCTTGCCAGAGACGTAACTACATTTTATGCCCCCCGCAAGAGAATACCCAAGGCCGGAGGTCGTTTCGGCCCATTGAGAGGGTAGGGTGATGGGGCCCCCTTGGAAGGGTCGTCCCACGCATTGCGGTTTTTTTTAGTTACCCCCCCCCTGCACTTTGCTCAGGGACTATCGGCTCATATATCCTCTCCGAGCAGAACAGCCATCATCTTTAAAAACTATAATTAGCTTCGTGGAAAATTTGTTTCATGTCAAGAAAATTAGAGAAATATTTGAATTGAATTGAATTTTATTAAGCCTTAAGGCAACTGTGTCTCAGTCCTAATGAATGATGATGGAAGAATTGGTGGAAATAAAGAAAGCGGGAGGGTCCACCACAAAGCCCACATGACATGAGCTGGCATCAAACTGAGACCCCAAGCACAACACGTGGGCGCTCTACCACTGATCCACAGCAGCCCAGGGCAATATTTGCCTTGCCAATCATGTTTTGCTTGCATTTATTGCAAAGGCTACAGACATAACAAGGATAGTAATGTCATATGATTTTCATTGTTTTCTGAACCACTTAATAACTCCCCCCACCCACACAATTAATGGAAAAGACCTTTCAATCAAATTCTCGGAAACTTCCGGTTTCGATGGTTCGTTTTCAATGTCTTGAGTTTTGGTACCAATGAAATATTTGATTCTGATTTTGCATACAAACCTCGACAGGTGTTTATTACAACCGTATTTGAGTGATATGATAAGATAAAATATAAAATGAATTTAGTGGGCGGTAACACCACTATGACTTACGCCCTTCCTGATTGAGTGATATGATTATTGAAACTCTGTACTTTTTAACTGCCCTTAAAACAAGTCATGGCCGCAGGTCGACACGACACAAACTTCACCCATGAGGAAGGAGTGGAGAAAGTAGCGACTGTCTTTTTCAAGGTACAGTTTCGGCATTTGCGTTGTGTAATTAAGGGGAACCATGAAAAACTTCAGCCAGGTTGATTGGTCTCCTGGATTTTCTTGGATTTCCTTACGATACAAGTATAAACTTCCTGTTGAGTCATCTCGCTTGAAAATAATTGAGCTTATAACCTGTTCGAAGGAAGATAAGCGAAATCGAGTTATCAATGAATGAGTTTTAATATCGAGTTGGACAATATGATTGGCTGTGGTCGTATTATTTATTCTATTGCTCTACATTGTGAATAATATCGCGTATATTCTTGAGATAAGTTCAAAGTTGGAACACACAATTCTAGTTCCTTTTTATTCTTGCTTTATCATGATCTCTCTCTTAAATAATATCTGACTAATATAAACAAAACTAAGAGCTCTCTCATTAAGCCCCAGTTTTACAATTGACGGCTAATCTTCTGGTCAGGGCTAAGTTGAGGCCAAGTCATATTTTGGCCAATCGGCGTACACAAAATATGACTTGACCTCAACTTAGCCCTGACCAGAAGATTAGACGTCGATTGTAAAACTGGGGGTAAATGTTGAACGATTAGGAAAATTTGTGAAGAAACCGAGAAGTGGAAACAGTTGGATGAAAAAGTATCTATAAATATTGTGCTTTCAATCTGCAGAGTTAAAGTAATGTGCAAATTTATATCTAGCGTGCGTGGGAAAAACAATATAAGTCAGAAATGAGCCAAAAATGAGAAGTTAAAATTTGATATCTGTATGTGATGCCCCACTTTCGGTTAACTTCGTTTAAGTCAAATCTAATCCTGAGTTGAATAATCGCTTCTTTCTACTTTTAGTATAAATGATATCTTAAGCCTGACAGGGAAGAAAAATCGTCTCCTGAAAAACTGTTTTTTCTGACTTATACTGTTTTTCCCTCGCACGCTAGAATTATTGGAAGATGGAAGGGGAATGAATTTAGGAAGATCGCAGTTTTGTTTTCCGAAGATTGAACCAATGTAGATAGTTTCGAAAAATATAATAATGTCCTTTTTATTATGTAATCTATATTCCTGCGACATTTACATAAAAGACTATGTAATTGCTTACACATGTTGATGGAATTCAAGTCGTGTCGATGTTACAACCGACCTCCAATCATAGAGAAGCAGACAACAGCACATCTGTCATTGGCTACTGATTTATTGTTCGCCAAATACTCAAAAAAGTATCTCGCTATCACTACGTCTATTAAATAAAAGTCGTGAAGTCTGAAGAAGGAGATAGTATACTTCCGAAACTGTTACATTTTAGTTTCTTTTTATTATTAAAATATATCAGCCTTGTCAGAAAGCTGTGTTTTTCTTTAAATAAAAGTATGTTATTGTAGTAACTGCGTGTTGTAACGAAACTAAATTTGCAACAGCACTGCCACTACTATCGAGACAACATGCGTAAAGAAATGGGTGGGATCAGGCCGGCTCATACAACCACCCGTGTATAGAGAGAGACAAGAACTTCTGACTTACGAAACGATCAATCGTAGTAACTTTCCCGTCGTCTTGTTCTCCGCTGTAGAACTGCAGAGAAATTGGAGTAAAAGAATACAGCCAAAACCTTTGGTACTTCAATTTTTTAATACCATTAGCGTTGAAATAATCTGAAAAGAATTTCGAATACAAACCTCAAGTTAAAATTAGACCTATCACTGTCAGAATATTAGTAGGTAGTGAAGCCTTTATTTTTCAAGCTACTGCGTATACGTAGGCCCCGTTCTGCCTGTCTGCATATAATAGTCAACTGAAGGAAGGAAAATCGAATGGTTCGGTTTTAAGTTAGGCTGGTCGAAGCTCTTCCCCTTCCTTTTATGGTTTTTGTTTCTCTGTGGGTTAACGTTCCTTGCCCCGCCGAGTTTCTGCCTTAATATTAGGCTCTCGACCAACACCGATCAAGTCTACGAAGTGGTGTCAAAATATTTCGAAACATTATATATACATTAAAGCACATAGTTGTCATATTTTGCCTTTTGCCACAATCTCCTTCAAAATAGTCCTATTGCGCTGCGATACATCACTCCTAGCTCTTTTGGAAAGCTCCCTCTTGTGATTCACACTGAATTTCATCGACAGTGCCAAAACTGCGATCATTCAGCTTGAGTTTCATCTTTGGGAGAGGAAAGAAGTCGAAAGGGGCCAAATCCGGCGAGTAGATGGATGGAGAGCAACGATCTTTCTGTTGCAATAAACAAAACACACGTTTTGAACGCTATTTGAATGGGTGCATTCACTTAATTGTATGTGCACCACATTTCAGGTCTTTGCGCCGACTGTCCTTCCACAGACGCTTAGCACATATCTGTATAACTCACTGTTGACAGACTGGCTCTTAGAGACGAATTCATAGTTCGTAATAAATTCGTTGCTGCATATATGGTCATAAAATCATGGGTGATTTTACACACTGTGTTTCTGGTGTACACAGTGACGCTACTCAACATACTGACTAACAAAGGTTCATGTTCATCTCCCGATGCGCCGATACGTTTCATAGAGCTGGTCTCGAAACTTTGTGATATCACCCTTTAATCTAGGTCAACCAGAAACTCCCTAACCCTATATGAGACGCCCGAGGTTACTTTTAAACTGAGATTAATTTCAGATTATAGACGAAAACTGGAAAAGATGGGAAAGTGGACAAAAGTACTTTTTTTAAAA
>JAGDQP010023348.1:0-29292 GCA_022664845.1 Lepisma saccharinum
TATCAAAGTGTCCTTCTACAAACTTGCACTAGACAAAAAACTTTGTATGTTTTATGTACAATTATTTGATTAATTGTAACAAATAACTAAAGCACAATAAATGATATATGTACCTGAAACATTTGAAAGTCATATGTATTGCAACAAAAAATATCATAATTACATGCACTGTGAAACTTATACTGTACCACATTTCCAGAGGCCAAATTCATAAACAGGTCTACGGGGCCACTGGCATAAAGATTTCAACACATTAAAACGTTTCACGTGGGCTTTCGTGATACCACACAACAAACAAAAAAAAATCAACGTGAGGCATCCATAAGTGCCACGCGGCACAAGTTTACAAAAACAGTGAGGCATAACGTTGATGCCTTATGGCAGTTAAAGGGTTAAGTGTTACATTCAAAGGAAAGACTTTCTTTTTAAACTAAAAGTAAGCCACTCTCAGATCAAGTAATGCTGATTCGGAAAAGGCTTCAATTTTTGCGACGAACATATAAAGACGGAACTATGACGTCTAAAATCTAAAACAAAACTATTCTAAAATTTATAATAATAGAAAAAAAAATAGTAATTACAAATCATAAACGAAATTCACTTTCCATTTTAACGTCTTAAGGACAAGGTATAATTAAATAAAACGATCATAAAGTAAAATCCCCTCACTTGCCGAAATTTAGTATGTAGTCAGCTTAGATGCTAACAATTAAAAGATATTCTAAATAATTTTTATTTATTCGCATACAAGATGGTTTCTTAAAATATATGTTACTTTGTTTCGTAGCCTTCAAAGAATTTAGAACATGACTATTGTTGTTGTAATATTTCCAAACTAGTTCTTTTCATCCGCGGTGCCTCCCAAAAATAATAAATAAATAAGCATAAGAAAGTGAGAGTGAAATATGAGTGTGACACAAAAAGTGAGGAAGTGTAGTAAGAAGAAGACTGCAACTGAAGCTTGAGCTGTTTACATGGTAATGAACTTTTGTCTACAACTATTACAGTGTTGCCCATACATAGATGAATATTTTATTTAAAAAAATAATAATAATAAAAATCGATAATGACCAAATATTCGTTGATCAAGAGAAATATTCTGTATATGTTTCCATAGTGATGTGAAATGTTTTGCATGCAAATAAATAAACCTTTAATTTGAACACCAGTAGTAAACAAGTAGAAATTGTATTGAGTAAAACTTCTAGGAACGAAAAGTACGCTTTGTGCAAATTAACCTTTCCGGTAATTAGTTCCGGTCATTTAAATATATAACACGCCTTCATGACTGATCGATTAAACAGATTGTTTCTGATTTATGAAGTATTCTAAGACACGATTGATTTTCAAAAATCGTGGCCTCCGTTCCAAGGAAGTTTACTTAGGAAACAAACAAAAATAATACAATTTCCAACTACGCCATCTTTATTAATTGTACTTATCTCATATACAAATTAAACTCAATTAGGTTCCTTGACGATTTGTCCATTTGCATACATGATATTTCACATCACTGACAACATACACCTTTCTGATGATCAACCAATATTAGGTCATCATTGGGTTTTTCAATTTAGTAATTTCTTTACATTCACATACTTAACTACGTCCGTATGTTAACACTAAAACAGTTGAAGACTAAAATTTTCTACCATATATATAGTACAAGCTTCAGTTCCACTCTTCTTAATTCACTCTCACTTAGTACGTTCTTATTTATTTATTATTCATTGGTGTGACTCCGATAAAGGGCACTAGAACGTGTTTTAAAATATATTGAGGCAACAACAATAGTAATACACTGAGGACTACAAAGCAAAGTATCGTACATTGTAACAAGTTGTCCTGACGTTTCGAATCTGTAAAATTTCTTTCCAGAATATTTTGAACAAAGTGGGGGGAAGGGGTATTTGCAAACAAATCAAAACATGGCTCCACACAATTTTGTAAAGTAGGGCGATCAAAACGGAATTATTATTGAGTATTTTTAGTTAGAAACTGTCAGTGAAGACATGGAAGTTGGACAATCTAAGCAAATTCTTACAACACAGTCTCAATACACCTTATGCCTATTTTCAAATTAACTATTTATTTTCGGTTTATTAGTACATTCTTACAAAAACCACTTGACATACACATTTCTTCCAACTACACATGTTGCTTTCATATTCGTAACTATTTAACCAAAATGTAAAAACAATCCATCCAAAGTGAATGCCATTATAGTTTGAATAACTCATGCGATTCACTATGTTTCTTTAAATCTTCCTCAACAGAAAAAAATCTTCCACAAGGTTTGCAATAGAAAGGTCTTATAGTGTGCATTTTTGTGTGCTTTGTCCAATTACTCTTGACGTTGAACTTCCTGCTACAGAAATTACATTTAAAAGGCGTTTCGCCTGTATGTATACGGACGTGTCTTTTGAGGTGTGATGGCGCCTCAAAACGTCTCAAACACATCGAACAAGAATATTTCTTCTTGTCTGACGATTCTGCTGTATGCGGAGAGGTGTTATCATCCAATACAAGACTTCCTGAAGTTGTTCGGCTGAAAGCAAAATAATTACGTATATTTTAAATTTCGTCTTTTTGACTCTTCCCAATATCTATTATTAATTTATGACAGAAGAAATCAATAGATACAACTTCCATGATCTAAAAATATTTTGCAGTAAATTTTGGATCTGTTGTCAGTAATTAATCACCAGACAACAAAATAACCTAATTATATGATTTCACCTTGTGTGAATTAATTCTCTAAATTTTCGAATCAGAACTGGTGTGATATCATTATTTACTTAAAATATTACTCAACTGAGTAACTGTAAATAACGGGGACATAATTTTACTGTCCGAAGCGATTATACACATCAATGCAGAAAGGGAAAAAAGGATATACGAAGTTAATAAGTAACTGCAATAATTTTCTATTTCTTTTTAGGTTGGCTCTACGGCATTGTGTGCTCACCAAACGCTAGGTGTCGCCGTTGGCTTCGCCTGTGGTAGGGGCGACACTTATGTCCATGTTCTGACAAAGATCATCAATTCGTGCATAGACATAAGTGTAGGTTGCAGAGTTATCACATCAGTCCGCTTTGCGCTGTTGCGAAGTAAACATGGCCGCGCCACTCTCTGTCTGCACTAAAGAAGAACAGCGTGCTGTCATTCGTTTTTTTGTGGTCTGAAGGTGTACCCGGAGTGGAAATTCAAAGAAGACTTGCAGCACAATACAGGGACAATGTTTTGCCAGTGGATTGAACAGTTCAAAAAGTGGTCGAACGAGCGCGAAGGATGTGGAAAGAGCAGGGCGTCCAGCTACAGCAACAACTGATGACATGATTGAAAGAGTCCGTGCCTTGATTCTGAATAACAGACGAGTGACTGAAGTAGCAACCCATATGCAGATTAGTCATGGTACTGCATATGACATTATGCATAACAGGCTCAACTTTCACAAAGTCTGTGCGAGATGGGTTCCGAAACAACGCGATGAAGAGTACAAGCGAAACCGTGTGAGAATCTGTCAGCACCTACTGTTATGCTAACGAATCATCACTAAAGATGAAACGTGGATTCATCATTTTGAACCAGAGAGCAAACGCCAGAGCATGGAATGGAAGCATCCCGGATCTCTCACAGGCCGTGGATTCAGCTCCGATCAACAGGTGAAAGAAGCGGTGCATTCGTGGCTTGATGCGCAACCAAAAACCTTTCTTGCAGAGCGTATCGGAAAGCTAGTGCAACGGTGGACCACGTGCATTGAAAAGCAGGGCGACTATGTTGAAAAATGATACGAATAAAAACATTGTAGTTCTCTGGTAATAAATAAAAAAAAATTGATTGCAGATACTTATTGACTTACCCTCCTAAATAGAAGTGCCATACACCGGTATCTCTCACAATAATTCATTTACGGCAAAACTGACATCACAAACGTATTTCTCGTAAAATTCTAGCCCAGAGTAACGTATTGCACGACCCCCTTCCCATTTAAGAAAATCATTAAAAATTCAATATGACGGACTTAAAGATGGTGGCCATGAAGAACATACCCACCAAGAGGTTGAACCTTCCACCCAGTACCTACTACAGTGTATTTTCCTTCCATTTCTTTCAGCAATTTAAGAACATAATGGTATTTACAAACTTTTTTTATCACTTTCCACAGACAGAATTCGACTATATCATCGATATCTCCCGAAGTAATAGCGCTCGAGTGGCCAAAATTTACATGCACGCCTACTTTGACGTGTATATTCCACTCATGGCGAAAAAAACACATATAATTCTTTTGTGCCTCATCAGTATGTTTGCTTGTAAGTCAAATTATTGTGGCCAGTACCTTAAACTACCGGTATATCAATGACAACAGTAAGATACGTACAACTAATGAGAATGGCTTACTTGGAAATCGTATTATTTATTTCTTGAATAAACCTTCTAGAAACGGATACCACGACTTCTGTAAATTAACCTTGTCTGTATTTCATTACGGAGTTTCAGATATGAAATAACATGCCTCCATCACTTATTTATTAATGTTCGTTTTTGATTTATGAAGTATTCTAGCCGATGTCATATGTTATTAATTGTTGCATACACGTGTCGAGACACCTGAAATGAAAATTTCAGTATCGGCACCTCTTTCATGTTCTCTTATCCTGATGGATATACAGAGTTTGCTCATGTCAATGTAGTTTCAACTGTAATAACATTATATCATTTGCAAATGCCCGAAAATAAATAATGGGTGTAATTTGCGAAAATCGTGCTCTCCGTTCCTAGGTTTACTCACGAAACACAAATAATACAATTACCAAATAAGCCATCTATATTAATTGTATTTATCTTATTATAGGTATACAAATTACAAATTAAACTCAACGATTACGTGTCTTGAAGTTGTATTTACTTATATAACTGACATGTCATATCACTATAACAAAATATTTATTCCTGTCGATCAACAGAAGGTTATTTATTATTGTTATTATTTTGTTTCAACTTTGTAATTTCTTTAAATTCACATATTCACCTTTCGCATACACGACCTCGCAACACAAACAGTTGAAGGCTAAAATTCCTTACCACAGATACAGTGCACACTTCTGTTACCCTCTTCGCCTTACTATTCTTTCTCACTGTTTTCTGTCACTTTCTTTCTTTCTATGTTCTTATTTATTTATTATTCGTCGGTACGACCCCACTAAAGAGCACTAGAACGTGTTTGAAAATATATTACAGCAACAACAACGCTGATGTTTCAATACCCTGAAAACTATGGAACAAAGTCAGAAACAGTTTTCTATGCGTCAAAACTAAACTATGACGTTTCGAATCTGCTACAATCCTTTCCGAAATATTTCGAATGTAATATAAAAGACGGAAAAGAGGAAACGAAAAAAAAAAAAAAAATACAT
Source organism: Lepisma saccharinum (assembly GCA_022664845.1). Taxonomy (NCBI): domain Eukaryota; kingdom Metazoa; phylum Arthropoda; class Insecta; order Zygentoma; family Lepismatidae; genus Lepisma; species Lepisma saccharinum. The sequence goes on from JAGDQP010023348.1 coordinate 5,421, forward strand.
ACAAATCAGAACATGGTTCTAAACATTTTTTTTACAGCAGTGTGCACAAAACCTAAGAAATATATTAATATGATTGTTCAGTATATACCTCTTTTCGAATTATTTAGTTACTTTCAGATTATTAGTACATTCTTACATAAACAAATTCTGATATGCACATGTATTTCAGCTACACCTGTCCCACTTCATATTCATAATTATTCAGCTAGAACTCAAGAGCAATGCAAAATGACTTGTTACAGTTAGAGAAGCTCATGCAAATCATTATGTCTCTTTAAATCTGCCTCAACAGAAAAAAATCTCCCACAAATTTTGCAATAGAAAGGTCTTGTAGTATGCTGTCTTGCGTGCCTTATCCAACTACTCTTGTCCTTGAACTTCCTGCTACAGAAATTACATGTGAAAGGCGTCTCGCCTGTATGTATACGGACGTGTCTTTGGAGGTGTGATGGCGCCTCAAAACGTTTGGAACACACCGAACAAGAATATCTCTTGCTGTCTGACGGCTCTGCTGTATGCGGGGAGACGTTATCATCCAATACAAGAAGTCCTGAAGTTGTTCGGCTGAAAACAAAATAATTAGGTAGATTTTACATTTAGTCGTTGCAACAAAAAGTTAATCACCAGAAAAGAATAATACTAATTCTCTACTTTGGTAGTTTTAAAAATTGTCTTCACTTCAAAATCGGCACTATCTCATCTCAATGAATAAAACGGAGTGGAACACATTTGAAAAGCAGAAATAAATACATCACTGATTTCAATGGATGCGTTGCTGCCAGAATTGTATGTATGATGTTACAACTACAGCCAGATACAACTACAGGCGGCTACATTAGATATGTGAATCAGACAATAAAATTTTCCTATTAATGCCATGAGAAGTGAAATATAGGACATATGGTAGTTCAGTACGAAAATGTGTAAAGAGGCGAAAATTCTATCTATTATTTCCTCATCTCCGCTCAATCTTTTCCAAGTATTGTTTTGTTGATGGCTTTCAGGCTTAAGATCGAAAAACGTTGTTCATCTCTCGTCCCCGAGTGTAACGGAGCAGCCAACTTTTAACTGTAGGTACACATACACTTTTGATAAATAACACATACATAGATTACTGCTACACGGGTAAATTTACAAGATACTCAACTTACAACTGCCTAGCGTTCTTGACTGCCCTATTAACGATACCTTTTTACTCTCCCACAGTATCCATTATTAACTTATGACAGAAGAATTACTAGATACAACTTCCATGATCTACAAATATTTTGTCGTAAATTTTGGGTTTGTCATCAGTAATTGACCTGAAATGACCTGAATATAGAAGTTCGCCATATCAGCTAAATCCTACATTTACGATTCAATACTGATGTTATAAGTAATCATTACTTACATAAAAATATACTCAACCGAATAATTTTAAATAACGGTGATACACTTCCATTCTCCGAACAATTTTTTATAGACAAAACTCTTTATATACGAGTAACGTATAAAGAAAAAAAAAAGTTAAAAGCCTGAACTGAGCATCTACTCTGTCATCGTGTCAAAAGTGCGTTAAAGTATATCACCATCGACACAGACTACAATCTGACAGCATTATAAACAATATGTTTAGTAAAATTACACACTCTACTTATTCTCGTAGCCAAGTAATGCAACATTTACATTACTATACATTTCGATCTACACTATGATCGTCCTCAGTAATTTTAACACGTAAAACTGGAGAAGTTAGATTTGCACAGTAGACTGTCTGTTTAGTGTATATATATTTAAGAAAACGTATTGGTTTGAATTATTTATTTTCAAAAAAATTATTGATATTTTCCATCCTCCATGTCTTCAGTGTATTTTTAAAATAAAAACCAATTCTTGACGTATAATGATATTTAAGAGAGAGAATAAAAAGTACGAACGAGTAATAAGAACACTAAAACTCAACTTTGTACTGTTTGTAGTGAATTATCGTACTCATCTAGTTCAGTGTTGACAGGTCTTTCATACGAGTATAGGTGACTATGTGAATGTAAAAAAAAAAAACTAAATTAAAAAAAATATAATGACCTAATATTAATTAATTAACAGAAATGTAAATCTCGTACATACTATTGTGAATTGTCATACATATCAGAAATCTCAGAAGAAACTAAACTCTTGATGAAGGAAAGAAGGGAAATGAAAGAAGAGGAAAATTACATAAAGAGGATCGAGTACACAGAACTAATAAAACTGTAACGAAGAAAATAAGAGATGATGTACGAAGATACAACGAGAATCTTGTTAAAAATACAATCGAGGAGAACAAGAGCCTCAAGAAAACCAAACAGCAGCTCATGATAGAGAAAAAGCAAACAATAGCAGTTAAGAGACCAAACGGGACCGTAACACGAAATATGAAGGAAATTATAAAAATATTTGAAAATTTCTACAGAGAACTGTCCTACTCCCAAGAACTAGGAAACGATGAAGAAGTCCCAGACGTAATGAAAGAAGTGGATAAAGTACTTCGAGGGATGAAGAATGGAAAATAGCCAGGAGAAGATGGACTCACTGCAGAGATGTTTAAATGGGGAGATGAAAGAGGAACTTGCTAAATTATTCACGATGTGCCTGGGGAAGAGAAATACCGTCAAATTGGAATAATGCTATTATTTTATTGTACAAGAAAGGGGACAAAGAACGTGTCGAAAACTACAGACCAATTAGTTTACTGTCAGTTCTCTACAAAATGTTCACAAATTATTTTGAATCGTATTGACTTGGATTTTAACCAGGGAAGGGAACGAGAAGGACTTCGTCGTGGCTTTAGCATAATGGACCACATACAAACATTGAATGAAGTTATGGAAAGGATTAATGAATATGAACTTTCACTGTTTGGGATTCATAGATTTTAAAACGGCTTTCGATTCGGTCTCCTTGGCAGCAGTACTTAAATCACTTGAACATCAAAGGCATCGAAAGCGCATACATCACGTTACTGCGAAACATCTACAAGACTGCTACATCTGTCATAGACTACATCAAGAAAGTGGAACATTTAAAGTTGGAAAACGGGTAAGGCAAGGAGATTCAATTTCCCCAAAACTGTTTTCTGCAGTCATATAGAGTGTGTTCCAAAATTTAAACTGGGATGAAGTTGGAATAAAAATTAATGGTGAATATATTCATCACCTACGATTCGCTGATGAAATAGTCCAGGTTACTTCAAGTATAGAAGAACTACAAACCAGAATAGAAGAACTGAGTAATGAGAGTTCGAAAATAGGCCTTAAAATGAATTTAAGCAAAACAAAAGTAATGTACAGTCAACATGCTGCGAAGAGGGAAATACTGATTAACGGAGAGACAATAGGCATAGTTGATGAGTATGTTTACCTAGGTGAGCTCGAAACATCGAATGCCAAGTTGACTGATGAAATAAAAAGATGTAAAATGGTGTGGAGTTCGTTTGGAAAACTACAGTTTATTTTCAAAAGCAAACTACCAATGTGTCTGAAGCGCAAAGTTTATAATCAATGTCTCTTACCTGTGATGATGTACGGCTGTGAAACTTGGACATTGAATTTGCAAACAACCCGAAGATTAAGAGTCACGCAAAGAGCAATGGAGAGATGCATGTGAGGAATAACCACGAGGGACAGAAAGACAAATGAATAGATTCGCGCGAACAAAGGCAGAGGGTGTAATCAAGACTGCGAAGAAGATGAAAGTGGAGATGGGCCGGTCATATAGATACACGAACAGATGGAAGGTGGTCGACAAATGTACAACAGTGGATTCCTAGAGAAAAAAACGACCGAGACGACGTCCAAATGCCAGATGAGTAGATGAAATCAAGCATTTTTCAGGAGCTACATGGATGAGGATAGCAGCAGACCGATATGTGGAAAGAAAAAAGGTGGAGGTCTTCATCCAGCAGTGGATAGAAAACGGGTGAATATGATAATATATAACACGGTCTCATTACTGACAGGTTAATATCTGCTTCTGATCTATGAGTATTCTAGTCCATGCTATTTGATGTTGGTTGTTGCATAGATGTTTTGTGATACATAAAATGGCATCTCTTTTCTATTCACTATTACTAACGGATAGACAGAGTGCTCATGCCAATGTAGTTTCTACTGCAAATGTCCGGAAATAAATAATGGGTGTAATTTGCGGAAACCGTGCTCTCCGTTCCTAGAAGGTTTACTCACGAAACACAAATAATACAATTTCCAACTAAGTCATGTTCATTAATTGTACTTATCTTAGTATAGATACACAAATTAAACTCAATTATTACGTTCCTTGCAGATTTATTTACTTATATAGCTGACATTTCATATCGATATGACAAAATATTTACTACTGTCGATCAACCAATAGTAGGTAATTTATTATTCTTGCATTTTGTTTTAATAAAGTCATTCCTTTAAATTCACATATTCATCTTTCGTGTACACGACCTGCCATCACAAATAATTGAAGGCTAAAATTCCTTACCATATATACAGTAATACAGTACACACTTCGTCTTACTATTCTTTCTCACTTTTTTTCTGTCACTTTCTTACTTCACCCTCATTTTCTATGTTCTTATTTATTTATTATTCGTTGGTACGACCCCTCTAAAGAGCACTAGAACGTGTTTGAAAATATATTACAGCAACAACATTGACGCTGCGTGAAAACTAAAACCCAGACGTTTCGAATCTACTCTACTACATTCCTTTCCGAAATATTTTGAACACAATTTACATACAAATCAGAACATGGTTCTAAACATTTTTATACAGCAGTGTGAACAAAACCTACGAAATGTACTGAATGTGATTGTTAAGAATTTTAGTAAGAAAATATAAATGAAGACATGGAGGTTAGAAAACTAAGTAAATTCTTGCAACACAGCCTTTCATACGCATTATACCTGTTTTCAAATTATTTAGTTATTTTCACATTATTAGTACATTCTTACATAAACAAATTTTGATATGCACAATGCTTTCGACTGCTCCTGTTCCACATCATAATTTTCATTATTTAGAACAATTTAAAAACAGTACAAAGTGAATTGTTATACTTGGAGAAGGTCATGCCATTCACTATGTCTCTCAAAATCTTCCTCAACGGAAAAAAATCTGCCACAAATTTTGCAATAAAAAGGTTTTATAGTGTGCTGTCTTGTGTGCCTTCTCCAACTACTATTGTCCTTGAACTTCCTGCCACAGATTTCACATGTGAAAGGCGTCTCGCCTGTATGTACACGAGAGTGTGATTTAAGATGCGATGGCGCCTCAAAACGTTTGGAACACATCGAACAAGAGTACCTCTTGTAGTATGACGACGGCTCTGATGTATGCGGAGAGATGTTATCATCCAATACAAGACGTTCTGAAGTTGTTCGGCTGAAAGCAAAATAATTAGGTAGATTTTACATTTGGCCGTTCTAACAAAAAGTTAATCACCACAAAAAATAACAACAATTCTTCACTTTGCTTGTTTTAACAGTTGTCTTCAAAATCGGCAATAATGTTTACTATCCATTTGTACAGTATTAAAAAAAACGAAGTGGAACACATTCGAAAAACAGAAATAATTGAATATGAATGCATGAATGATATAACACGGCGCCACGACTGATCGGTTAATATTTGCTTCTGATCTATGAAGTATTCTAGGCGAGGCTATTTGATGTTGGTCGTTGCATAAATGTTCTGAGATACCTCAAACGGAATTTTCAGAATTAGCATCTCATTCATGTTCACTAAATCTAACGGATAGACAGAGTTTGCTCATGCCAATGTACTTTTTGCTACAATTCCTAATGTATGGAACTAAATACAAACAAGGGTAGTTTCCACAAACTGTGGTCTCCGTCCCTAGAAGGTTTACTCAGGAAACACAAAGAATACAATATGCAGCTACGCCATCTTTATTAATTGTACATACCTTAAATACAAATTAAACTCAATTTAGTTTAAATGCAGAATTATTTATATACATTGAATTTCAGATTATAATGTAAAACGTATGTTCCTGGTGATCAATCAATATTAGGTCATTACTGTTTTGTATTTTTCAGTTTAACAATTTCTTTACATTCACCTATGTTCGTATGTACGACCTGGCAATAGGCAATACTATAAAAGCTGAGGACTAAAATCGCTACCATATGTACTGTACAAACTTCAGTTGCACTCTTTTCTTTTTACTATTTTTCGTACTTTTGTATGTCACTTTTATCACAGTATTTCTCTCATTTTTTATATTCTTATTTATTATTCGTTGGTGCGTCCCTGACGAAGAACACTAGTACGTGTTTGAATATACACGGTGCTAATGCAATGCACCAACAAACTACGATGGATGATAGAACACAAAAAAATAAGGAAACAGGCCTTAGTAAACCGAATGGAAATTGCGCCGTGTTTCGGAGCTACAGGCTACCGGAAGCGTTGGAAAATTAACTTTAGAGGTTCATATATCCAACACCACAGTAGTAGAGCTGATACGGCACCATACCGTCAGAGATTTGAAGTCTGCATTACTCTAAAATGCATATTCCAAAATTGCGCAACAGTCGCGCAAAGGATTCCCCAGAAATTCTCTGACGAAGTAAACGTGGGTCAAAGTGTGTATGAAAGGGATTATCTTTCAGTAGGTAACAATAATTCGTTTGCGACAAGTCGATATCTCAAACAGATTCCATGTGCGCACGATATTTATTCAAGACAATTTCTGGAAATTACCTACTTACCTTAAGGAATCGCTTACGCTGCCATTGCACAATTTTGTAATCTGCATTTTTGGATAGGGCAGGTTGGAAGTCTTTGACAATAACATGCCGCATTAGCTCTACTATTAGTAGTGCTTGAAATATGAAGATTTGAAGTTCACTTTACCACGCTTTCAGCGGCCTATAGCTCTGACATGTGACCGAATTTCTACCCGGTTGACAAGTTTATATTTTTCTTCTGTTTTTTTGGTGTACTATCATCCCTCCAAGTCTGTCGGTGCATTACGTTACCGAAGTGTATATTAGGGTAACAACAATACTGATGTTTCCAAAACACTGAAAACTACGAAGTAAATAAGTATCATACATTTTAATAAAAGGTTTTCTGTGCGTGAAAACGAAACTCTTAACATTTCGAACCTGCTAAATTTCTTTCCGAAATATTTTGAAAGCAATATTGAAGGAAACTGGAAAATCAAGCAAATTCTTACAGTGCACATTATACCTGTTTTCAAATCATTTATTTTCAGATTATTAAGTACATTCATACACAACTTTTGATACGCAAATTTATTAAAGCTACACCTGTTTCAAATCATATTCATCATTATTTAGCAGAATGTAAAAACATAAAAATAATGAAAAGTGAATCGTTACTGGAGGAAGTCATGCCATTTAATATGTCTCTTTAAATCTTCCTCAACAGAAAAAAATCTTCCACAAATTTTGCAATAGAAAGGTCTTACAGTGTGCTGCTTTGTGTGTCTTATCCAATTACTCTGGTCCTTGAACTTCTTGTTACATATACTACATGCGAAAGGAGTCTCGCCTGTATGTACACGAGCGTGTCTTTTAAGACGCGATGGCATCTCAAAACGTTTAAAGCATATCGAACAAGAATATCTCCTGTTGGTTGCCGATTCTGCTGTATGCGGAGAGAGATTATCATCCAATACAAGACGTCTTGAAGTCTTTCGGCTGAAAGCAAAATAATTAGGAAGATTTTATAAACCAAGTAAAAGTAGAGATAGTCGTTCTAACTAAATATTCATCACAAGAAAACAATGATAACAATGGTTGTATTTTCCACTTGGTTGCTTTAAAACTTGTCTTCACTTCAAAATCATCAGTAACTTATCCCACTGCACAGTATTTTGAAAAATGCGAAGTTGAACACCTTCGAAATGCTGAAATAATTACATTTGCATGGAACTACGTATTGTGTACACTGTACAGTTTATACTGTCGAGATGAAATCTTGAAGTAAGTAAAAAGTCTAAGTCAAACTATTGTGCAAAGTTCCTGAAAGTGTATCAACGTCAACGCAGACTATAATCTGACAGCTTTATTGTCAATCTGTTTAGTAAAAGCAGTATTTATTTTCGTCCCTCAGTCGTGCAAAATTTGCATTATACATTTCGATCAAGACTAAGATAACTCAGTAATTTTGACAAGTAAAAATGGCAAAAGGGAAGTAGGTATGTACAGTAGAAGTCAAGAAGGTGATGTCTATTTAATGTTTACGTATGTAAAGGAAACACATTGGTTTGAATTATTTATCTTCGAAACTTTACTTCCTCCATGTCCTCAGTGTATTTTTAAAATAATATTTTAAAAAAATGACCTGCTTGATATTATATAATATTAAAAATACCTATATTGCTTGATATTTAGAACACCACTATTGTTGTTGCACTAATATATTTTCAAACATGTTCCTGTGCTCTTCATCGGTGGTGCACCAACAGATAATAAACAAATTACAATATAGAAACTGAGACTGGAAGTGACAGACAAAACTAAGAAAGATTATAATGAATATTTGTCTTCAATTATTTCAGTGTTGGCAGGTTGTCCATACAAGCTATTTTTTTTTTTTTTAATAAAGATAATGATGTAATATTGGTTGATGAAGAGAAATGTGTATCTTATACATATTACGAGATATGTCATGCATGTATATAAATAAATCTTCAAGGAACATAATAAATTATATTAATTTGTAATTTGTACACCTACAGTACAACTAATGAGCATGCGTAGTTGGGAATTGTATTATTTGTATCGTGAGTAAGCCTTCTAAAACTAAATCACTTGCGTAACAGACCGATAGGTCCTGAGCCTGCCCAAAGTCCATTTGTCCGCGGTTGGTGGAACTGTGTCCACCTGAGTGACGGCTGTGTGGTCAGCACTGCGCGCCACCTGACCACGTTCTAAGCAGAAGTTATTTTATGTTGGTAGTTGCATCAACGATTTGATACACCTCAAACGGGAATTTTAGGGTTGCAATCTCTTTCATGTTCACTTATCCTAACTGATAGACAGAGTTTGTTCGTGCCAATGTACTTTTCACTGCAGTTATGTATCTTTCAAATGTCTGGAATTAAATATAGACAAGGGTGATTTTCAAAATCATGGTCTCCTTAAGTTTACTCAGGAAACAAAAATAATACAATTTTCAACTAAGCCATCTTTATTAATAAAAATTACCAATTGAACTCAATTGTTAGGTTCCTTGAAGATTTATTCACTTCCATACATGACCTTTCACATCACTATAACACGATAAACATTTTCCTTGACCAACCATAGACTTTTTTCTTCAATTTAGTAATTTCTTTACAATCACATATTGACCAATGTTCGCATGAACGACGTGGCAACACTGAAATAGCGAACAAAAATTATTACCATATAAACAATACAAACTTCAATAGCGCTCTTCTTCTTCAGTTGTATCTTTCTTACTTTTTTCTGTCACTTTCTTTGTTCTTCTTCATTTGTTATTTGCTGGATGTCCGAATAAACTTACGACTATGAAGCAAAGATCATACGTTTCGAACATGCTAATTTCTTTCTGAAATATTTTAAACGTGATATAAAAGAAAGAAAAATATTTGTATACAAATGAAAAGAAGTTTCCAGATATTGTTTTAAAGCTGTGTACACAGAACCTAAGAAACGCAATGACTGTTGAGTACTATGGTTAGAAACTATAAGTGAAGACATGGAAACTGAAAAACCTAAGTAAATTCTTGAAACACAGCCTTTTATACGCATTATGTCTGGTTTAAATCATTTATTTATTTTGAGCGTAGTACAGTAATACATAAACAAATTTTGATATGCACATTTCTTTCAACTAGACATATTCCATATCATATTCATCATTATTTAGCGGCATTTAAAAACAAAAACAATGCAAATTAAATTGTTATAGTTAGAGGATGTCATGCCATTCAATATGTCTTTTTAAATCTTCCTCAACAGAAAAGAATCTTCCACAAATTTTGCAACAGAAAGGTCTCACATTGTGCAGTTTTCTGTGCCTTATCCAACTACTCTGGTCCTTGAACTTCTTGCTACACATATTACATGAGAAAGGAGTCTCGCCTGTATGCACACGGAAGTGCCTTTTAAGAAGCGATGGTACCTCAAAACGTTTGGAACACATCGAACAAGAATATCTCTTGCTGTCTGACGATTCTGATGTATGTGGAGAGGCACCATCATCCAATACAAGACGTTTTGAAGTTGTTCGACTGAAAACAAAATAATTAGGTACATTTTATATTTAGTCGTTTAAACTACATGTTAATCACACACACACACACACACAAACAAAAACAAAACAAAAAATCTTGACTTCGTTTGTTAAAAGTTGTATTCACTTCAAAATTGTCAGTAGCTTATCCCATTGCACAGTTTTATGAAAAATGCGAAGTGGAACACTCAAAATGCATAAATAATTACATCACAATTTCAATTCTTGAGACTATGCATTGTACATTGCACAGTTGCTGCCAGAATTATATGTGTGGCGTTATAACTACAGTCAAAGATAACGGGTCCACTAGAGATGTGAACGAGAATAAAATTTATCATTGTCTTGAGTAGTGAAACCCACACAAATACGGAAGTCCAGTACGAAAATTGTGTCCATTACTTCCTCACTGGAACAAAGAGATAGCAAGGTTTGCTCACTTTCCTAATAATAATAATTTTAAAAAACAACTAACAATCTTATCTAAGTAAGGTGCAATTCTGGGTCGGTAAGAGTTACATTTCAGAGGACTTGATGACCAAGAGAACCACTATACTATAAGCTAAGTATATTTTATATCCAGCTTATTGCTCAGACCTTGATTTTTGTTCATAGGGGACACTCCAAGAAAAGCTGTATCTCTCGTGCCCGGCTGTAATGGAACTGCAATCTTTAGATGAACACAAGAAGTTCTGCTAAATAATACATCTACGAGATGTGTATAGATTACTGCTACAAGGGAAAATTTACAACATACTCAACTTACAACTGCCTAGAGTTCGTGTGAAAATATTACTGCATTATTAGTTACTTTGTGGCTCCCCCCCGTTTGTTACTGCGGCGATGAACTTGCGAGTTCCATAAGCCATAGAGTTAGTTAGTTATTTCATTAAAAGCTACAACGCTATTCAAACAATCAAGCAACTAAAAATACGGAGGAGATAAATTTCCCAATAATTTTTCTCTATTAGTATTAACCGAGTTTCTACTGAATGAGTGGAAAATACATTTTTTCTGTCTCGTTCTTAAACAACGAAGTCTCATGCAACGAATACATCAATGTTCTTATAGTCTTTCCATTTATAATACAATCATTACTCATAAACTATTATCTCTATGTATTCCGCTAATTTCTTCCTTACATTCAGTATCGTTCACATGCAATAATAAAAATTTGTCTTTTGCGTAACAAAAGAAGTAAGAAGAATGACAGTCAAAGTGAAAGTAGCCCCCAAAAAGTGGACAACCACGTTGTTCCTTGGCAAGGACAAATTTACCCTTTACAATTTTTTTCTTCCCTTCGTAGTTTTTGAACATCTAAAAGGAAAAGACTGAGATCACTACACTATACAGGGTAATTTTCTCCACCTGCACGGCAATAAATGAGATAGCAAAATTTCGTTATCTGTACAGAATCCCTAAAAATTACGTTTTTTTTTTGTTTTTTTTAAAGAAAAATGTAAAACAGCTGTTGAGGAAATTTCTTATTTTCTCCGTAAGGCACTGAAAATAGGTCTATAATTTGGTAGTAGCTGATTAATCTATAGTCTCATCTGGTGTCAAAAAGGTGAAGAACGTTTTCCCGCTTTGCAGGCTGCGACTTTGTCGCTCTTTACCTCTCAATTACTCAAAAACATAGGAGAAAAATTTTGCAAGAACTATCTCTGTCTGGAAATTTGCCAAGGAATAATGCTTGCGAATTTTTATTCACTCTACATCTATTTCTCACAAACGTTATTGGGATGCACTACTTTACATGAAATTTCTAGATAATGAATTTCGGTTTACGAAAAAATTCCAAGTGTTGAAGATAAATTTATGAAAGAAGTTGAAGGTGTTCATGTTTAAATTTTCATGACATATCTTTTTCTCCCATGAGATGAAAATATTGTTTCTGAATTTTAGGCTTTCTGTCGTGTAACTTGCCATAAGACAACAACAAAATGACTTGCATTGACCTTATATGGAAAGTTCCTTAAATTTTCTAAACAATTCTTTATACGTCTCGGTATATAACAGGAAAAAGCTGTACATACATAGACAATAAACTTAATTAAACCAATATAAATATATCTTGAAATGTTTCTCAAAGCACATCAACATCAACGCAGATTCTAATCTGACAGAATTACAGGCAATTTCTTTAGTGTTTACGTATCAAACAAAATACTTTGATTTGAATAAATTATTTATTTTCAAATGAGACCCTACAAGTCCAGGAGACAATTATTTAAAATTAACTCACTTACTTGGCGCTAGGAAAACCTCCAATTAAAGCAGGATTATAATTTCACGCTTCAATTGGAGGAATTTCCTAGCCAAGTACAAAGGATTTTGCTTATTTTCAGCTCACTGTACAATGTTATGTAAACAAATCTCGATATTCGCACTTCTTTCATCATCGCCTTTTACAATATATTTACAATTATTTAACCAGAATTTAAAAACAATATAAATCAGTCTTGACAGTATCAAAATAAAGCATGCCATTCAGTATGTCTCTTTAAATCTTGCTCAACAGAAAAAAGTCTACCACAAATTGTGCATAAGAAAGGTCTCATTTGATGCAGTTTCATATGCTTAGTCCAATTACTCTTGTCCTTAAACTTCTTGGAACACAGGTCACAAGAAAATGGCGTCTCCCCTGTGTGAACACGAATGTGTGTTTTAAGGTTGCAAAGTTTTCTAAAACCTTTGAAGCATGTCGGACAACAATACCTCTTATTCTCTGATGGTTCTGCACTTCGCTGAGGGAAGTATCCATCCAATACAAGATTTCTTGAAGTTGTTTTGCTGAAAGCAAATAACGAGGTGTATTTTATATTTTGTTTCTCGAAGATAATATTTTGTGTACAATCAAAATACAAGAACAATTTATTTTTGTTTGTGGTTCCAAAATTTCTTTTGAAATTCATAATTGTCAGTAATTTACTCCATCTCTTATGACAGTATTTTGAAATAAAGAAAATACTTTCTTTAACTTCTGAAGAATTGCACATAACTAGTCAATTTGTTGTAAAATACTACGAAGAGCTATCTATACTTATACTTTAGTCCAAAATACCTTTACCAGATATGTGCAACAAGCAATTTCACACTTTTAAGTATTACTGACTTTATGCTTCCTAAAATCTTCGTTCAACTACGTCGACCATAATTTTTCTAGGTTCTTTCGAAACAGTTTGTGCTTAGCTATATTAATGCATATTCTCGTCCTTTAAGCTATTTTCTAAGCTCACTTTTCGTTTTAGTTTTGAAAACAATGCAAAGAATACAGGCAATATTGCTGTTTTGCAGGACATTCTTTTTAAATATCAGTTCCCAACTTATGGCAACATGGTCTAATGACAAACCGGGATTTTAGTACAGGTTGAAATGCTGTTCCTGCTAGCCAATGACTGGTGATTTACCAGGTACGGCAGGGCTGGAATGGTAAGATTTTGGGGGGGTACACGCTGCTCAATAAAAATCCGGATTTGGGAACACGTTCCTTTATATTTATGCACTGAGGTGGGTACACGCTGTGATTTATACTATAAGGTGGGTACACGGCGTGTACCCGCGTATACCCTCCATTCCACCCCTGCAGGTACCCTTAGCGATACCAACCATACCGCTGCTGCCTTCTTCTATAACTGAAACCAAGAACCTTCAGGATGTTTGGTTTAAAATCTTGATGCTTTCCTGTAATTCCGCTTCTACATGTTTCAATAATTACTTTCATCCGCCACCAGAACTTAATCTTTCCTCAACAATAGAAAAAGAAATCAGCATTCTCTTTTTAGCAGCAATTGCATGAGCTTCTTAGCAACATTTGATTACATAGATTCAAATTAACATAAAGACAAGTTTGACTCGTAAGTAGACAAAGACATTTAAAAAAAACTATAGTAAATGTACAGAGACGTACAAGATTAGCACAGGAGAACATCAGAAGCCAGAAAAGATCAAGACGAGCATTAAGTGTACTCTCAACACTCAACGATGCGACAGCTACACCTGGAGGTTAGAAAAATTAGAAACTAAAATAATGAAAGTTAAACCAGAAAAAAAAATGCAGTTGGAACGATAATAAAAAGTCTTAATCTGAGCATGAACAACATATCCTCAGAAAACCCAATGTAAATAATCCTAAACAACTTAAGTTATTACGACAGAAGATGACAACGTCAGAGCACTAAAAAGGAAAAAATGGTGCATGTTTTCGTTATTACATTTTTTTCGAAAAGTAACTAATGCGTATCGTCTTTATTCAGTATAATAAATATTCCTATCTCTTTCTCTCTCTCTCATTTAACTAACATTTATGGCATGTATTGGCATCAATAGAACCCACCTCAAGTTTGAGGAACGCTATCCAACAGCAAGCACAAGTTCCGACTAAAGGAATTGGGAAGAAAACTGGTTTATGACAACCCAGATACTTATGGTGTACCAACCCGACAAGTTATAAACTGAACTGAAATGAACTGTACGTTGTGGTAATGGGGAAGATCACTGTAAAAGAGCTCAGCTCAGATAGAAACAATAAGATATTTACTAATTAGGCTAAGCTCAGCCGCTTAACCCTGGTCATACAAGAAGACAAGTACGAAATTAAAATGTGACAAAAAACAACAACTTACATAAACACGAAAAACATATAGTACCATTGTAACCAAACAGATACGCAAAAAGCTAATGGAGCAAATAAAAATAAATGTAAATATCTAAATCAGAAAATTGAATTAAAATAAAACCGGTACCGGCTACTAAGCAACACTGTGGCTGCAATGTCAAAGGCCAATGGCCTCGGCTATTGTAAGTTCGCCATCTGCCGTTATGCTATCTACACCAGAACACGAGGTAGAATCGTTTCTGTTACCACGTTTTCATTCCATCTTGCGATTTCACCACAGATTCAGTGGCCACAGGGCAGCTGTGAAAATGTGTCTTAAAATGCGAAAATCGACCACTGGGACTTTTGGAAAGTTTAATTAGGTCTGTGTTGAAAAAGTCATGGTATAATCCCCGTGTTCTGAATGACATTCATAGTTGAAACCGGAGATAATCTTTGGTACACAGTAGGACGAAAATCCGAGACGACAGCGCATCTGTATACTCCCCGAAAATGTCCAAAACATTCGAAAAACGCCTTCCAGGATGCTGCTGACATCGTTCAAATTTCATTTGAAGCTGCTTCTTCAAAGAAGTGATCTTCACGAGCCACGAGTCGAGAGCAAGTTTATACCTGGCTGTAGACTTCTGATCAGAAGGGGTACTTTGTGAACGCAAGAGTTTTGAGTAGCCAAAACCATGATGCTCGTCTCGAATCATCTTTACTGTCGGGCAGCCGTGGCGTGGTTGGTAAAGCGTTGACTAAGCAATCGAAAGGTTCTTGGAACGATTCCAGCGGCCGCTCATCTTGAGTGAGCTTTCCACGTTTTTGCCTCAGTCACACCAGGCAACGCCAGGAAAGTGCACAGATACTAGGCCGATCTCCTTCCTGCATTCTATCTCCTAACCGATATCGGCCTAAGCTAAAGTATCCATAAAGAAATTAATATTCAGAATCATCTTTAGTACAGAACTTGCCGACATTGCGGGTGTCCAAACGTACTGTCATACGGATTCACCAGCAGTGGTCAATCGGTGATTATAACTGTTATCGAAAGAAAGAACTTATTAGCCTTGTGTTCCTCTGAAGTGGGACTTTAGCTTCTGGTTCCTCCTAATATTTCTTAATGATTATTTCTATTTTGATGGGTTGACTGTATAAAAAATATAGATGAGGTAGGAAACAAAAGGTACTTACAGGCACTTCACCCACCCCCACCCCCAACTTCTCTCACACGCGCGCGCGCAAATATATAGAAAGGTGGCAACGTTTCGCCAAAGGCTTGGTCACATAATAGGAATGAAAAAGTCAAGAGGTGAGTTGTGAAAGCGGCCATGTTGTCATCAGGAAGTTAGGTAATTTGAGTGGCCACGCCATGAAGGCCGAAAAAACACTACATGGTGAAGTAAGTGAGAGATAACTATGAGCCGTACGACGCTACCTAATTATGATCATCATTACCGCGCTTTCTTTACCCTCTTTATTTCTTTAGCTTGAAGCACATTCTACTTCAAGAGTTTCTCGTGTTATCAAAATGTAAACAGATGTCATTACTAAAATAGTACCTCTCGCATTTATCATCTACTTACACCAACATACGATAAACTTTATTCCTTGGTTCCCGTTTTATTAGCATTAGATTCTAGTGCTTGTGGCCCCGACTTCCTACTCCCCAGCCGAGATTCGAACCCAGAAACTAGTGGACTTTGGCCCACTTGAGACTACACGACCACCGACGCAACGGAATACGAATTTATGGAGTTACCATTAAGCAAATGACAAAATTTTTTGTTGGCTTCGATACGAAAGTGGGGACAATTTTCAACAAGTTCACAATTTAAATGATTCCGAGAGGGCACAGTTGAGCTCTACTTACGAGCCATCTGATTTCGTATGCATAGAACCCTTTTTCTCTATGCACACAAGCAATGCGATAAATTTTGTGAGATGCAAACTCACAGCGAAATACGGAAAAATGTCCCTATGAAAATACAAAGGTTGTCCCTGAAGTAATTCGAAGTATTGTTCAGAGCCTTGTACGTACTTGCAAAATCGTTAAATGCACCGTGTGAAACCTGTTTGGAAGAATTCTACTTGTAGCCTTTTCGCAGCCTGTTGAAACTTTTTTACATCGTCTGAATGTCTCCCATGAAGGTTCTCAAAGGCGATAAACAGGTAGTATTCAAAGATTGCCAAATCAAGGCTATAGCTAGGATGTAACATTTCAATCCACTTGATTTTCGAAATTGTCCATCAAGGTGTAAAGCTACGCGCTGTCATGGTTAAGACAACATCAACGCCATTCGGTATTAACTTACCACAAATTTTTAGACAACCCAGATGCCGTAGTAATGTTTCCATGGGACTATAATCCCACTGAATTTCATCACACACCTTCCAGATGGGGACACAGCAATTAGTTTAAATTAAGTAATGCAGAAAAATATTTTTGCAGGTCATGGTCTCCGATTTTCCTGAAATTTGGATTTTTCATTCTAGACACAAAATAATTAGACCCTTTTTTTGTTTCGGTCAGAAAATTTTTTCTCCAGATTTACCTACCCCTCGAAGTTTCTGTCAAGGCCATCCGTTTTACGAGCAGTGAAAAACTAAAATAGTTAATCTCAAAAAATAATGTGAATATTTTGATGCGGTTTCTTTCATCAGAAAAATGTTGTACGGAATCGTTTAACTTTTGTTTCATAACTATATCGTAAAATATAGCTGCAAAATATAAAATCAAAAAATTTAGAAAGGTCAAATTTGACCCCTATTTTCTCAAAACAGTTATCTTCAAAAATTCTTAACTTTTGTTATGTTATACTATGTTCTATGATAAACATTCACTTAAAGTCTCATTTGCAGTAAATGCTTGGTTTAGTTCTAGTAAATTTTTATATAATGCAAAGTTTTACTGATGCTGTGTTGAGTGGCCTAAGCCTAAATAGCAGTCAATATTATAACTTACACGAGTTTAACAGGTGTAAACCTTTGGGTCAAATGTACAAGATCGAGTTCGAAAAGTAACATATTGTTAACCTTCGGTGAATTTTATTATAATAGGGTCATTTCACGTCAGTTCAAACAAGACTTGTAACCCAGTATCTCCGATTTGGATAAAATATGGTACTGTTATATAACTTTTTGGTGCTGATTTCAAACGTGTAAATTTTATTGCTATGAAAGATGGTGCAAAATATTTTGATACTGATGTGTTTAATTAGCCTGTTTGTAGGGGTCTTGAGTGAAGGGTTTGTGAGTACTCTGATAGTGTTTACGTGTCCCAAAAATATTATCAATGAAGTAGGGCCCGTGATTTGTGTAAGGTTAGCTTTTCATGTACGCGCTAGTACCGTGTTTTGCTTTCAATTTCTACGAGTAGTCAACAGAAATACTTCAACACGTGTTTCAATTGGCTACTCAGCCAAATCACAAGCAAAACACGCGGCATACACGAAAAGCCGATCGTACACAAATCGAACAAAGTCAATGTTCAAATATAATACCTGGGTAGAACTTCTATTGGCATTTGTTAACCTGACGTGTTACGTTATTTACTTAAGAAATAATCTGACAGAAAGCAGCCACAGGATTTTTAAGCATTAGCGCAATTTAATTGTACAAAAGAGAAGGATAAAGCGCTCGCCAGAACAAGACGACTCTGCTCCATCCCAACTCTCGACCTAACAAGAGAACACGTGGAGAAATGTGCAGAGTTATAGGGTTTTTTTTTTTTTTTCTGAGTTTATTCCTCAAAATTCCCATTTCTTCTTCCATTTCCCCCTCACTCGGGGAACACTAAATATACATTTAAATTTAAAAGCTCAACGTTTCACACTAACTGTAATCAAACAAAATAAAGTTTAAATTATCCACCTTCCATTCTTCTGCATTGAGATAAATGGAAACACTAAAGTAAAAAAAAAAAAAAATCACAGTATTCTGTTACGAAACGTAAATGTCTGGTTACTCTCACTCTCCATGGTTGAGTGCCATTTATACAAGAATACTCTGCGTCAAGAGCATCCGCAAAGAAATTTAAATTCAAAATCTTCAGTTTACGGCTGAACTAGTTAAGAAGTGCACATAGTGAAGTAGAATGTCTTTGGAAAGTTTCTCTAGAATCAAATCCCTTTCCACAAGTCAGGCAAGAGAATGGTTTATGCAAATGTCTCTTCACATGTTTGAGCATGTTACTCTTATCGTTGAACTTTCGTGCACATATGTGACACTCAAATGGCTGCTCCCCTGTGTGTACTCTCACATGTCTTTTCAGGTCAGATACTTGATAGAAATTCTTGCTACACCAACTACAGCGGTACTTCTTTGGAGAAGGGGCATCTGACACTGGAACACAGCTGAAAGGAAAATAATGGCCATCTTATACATCTCTATACTGTCTTTAATCTTGAATTGAAGCTTCTTTTAATTCACTTGAGCAGCCAGTTATTTTCTAAGAGAATATTCCAAATCTGCACAGGGTGACTGATTAATGCGTGCAAAAAATTTAATGGTGAATTTCTGACACTGAAACAAGAAAATAGTTCTTTTGAAGAAACAAGCGTAGTTTCGGAGCTACAGGTGCTCAAAGTTACGGTACCATCGTCACAAATCACACTCAAAGCAGTACCCGATACATCTATTTAACTATTTTCATGATTGAGGCAGTGCCGCATAGACTGCTTTCGCAACATAATTTTTGTTGTGAAGGAATTAAATGGTTTAATAGGACAAGTACAGAAATCACCTTTAAGCTGCATTTGCCAATCATAAACATAGCTTAAATAAGTTATTGGGTACTACTTCGAATGTGATTTGCTAAGCCGACAGCTTACATCATTACTTTTCAAGATATGATGTACTTTGTAACGATGCCGTCTTAACTTTAAGCGCTTGTAGCTCCCGAACTACGCTTGTTTCGAAATTTCTTCAAAGGAACTATTTTCTTGTTTTGGTTTCAGAAATTCACTCTCAAATTCACATTCATTAATCAATCACCAAGTATAACTTCGTATCGCAACTGCAACCCCTACTTGTCTGTCTTGATTTGTTAATAGATGAATAACAGAATCAGATTTAACTAACGATTTCACACGTATAGCAAGATAAAGTATCATCAATTAATTACTGAACAATATGAGTATAACATTATTATTATGTATTTTTCTGAGCATCATGTGTATGAATACTGTTTTATCTTCAATTATCTTCTAAACTGTTATTCATCAATTTTATCCTGATTATTTTGATTTCGATTTTCAGAAAGTCACGTCATTACAATTAAATGAATCACTACAAACTATTGTTCTTTTACCGAAAAAACCTACACACACATTTTATTGTTGATTTTTCAAGGCTCTTCTCTATGCTGATCCAATAGTTATGAATGAATCTACATGATATGAAGTGATAGGTGTTTTCAAGCACTTACTTTTAGCTCAGATATTGCACTGCTCGGCATATGGTGTCACAAGTTGTGGCCAATCCAATATCTTATACAAAAGTAAACTTTTAAATCGTCATCACTTAATATCAGAGTTCCGTGATGAATATCTTGCCAATTTTCAGAAACAGTAAATATTGTCTTTCGTCTTTCCACACTTTTCAAACATGGAAGGAAGTGGAAGTGTGAGCACGGACGAGTCTTATTATTTAAAAATTAAAATTTTATATTCTTACAGTAATTTATTTCACTATGTAGACCAAATTATTGGCAATCAATTTCATCTTTCTTTAAAAAATTAATTGTACTGTCTCGTCTTATACTTAATGCAGTCTCAAGTCTAAAACGCATGAGATATCCTGCGATAGCACAACGTTCATCAACTGTGCTGTTATCTGCTGATGTGAATTACAGTATAGTGGACGGAGACGGTTACAATATTTCGAAGAATATTCGAAACTGTTATAATATTTAAGAATGGTAAGAAGGTAAAGCTTATAGTGTATGGCGGATGTGGAGTAGCACTCCAAATATTCTCGATCTACGGTACGCACTGAGGTGGGGTGGTCAGTCACATGCTCGACCGCCTTTACTTCCTATGACAAATTGAGTACACTTCGGTACTCAATTTGATGGACACACTGCGAAAAAAGTCTCGAGTGTTCTGGTTGGGATTTGAATCCTGGCCGCCCGATTCGTAGTCAGACGTGCCACCGCGACTAAAAATTGTTTTTGTTATATATTTTTTTTAGAAAATGAAAAACAATATGGTATTCATCCAAACATGATACGAAGGGACAAAAAAGTCTTTACATATACTAAATATTGAGAACAACAACATTGGGTTTATTTATACTTCGAAAATAAAACCGTAACACTCGGAAAAAGGTACTTTACTTGAGCTTGAAAGAAACTTAAGGGGTCTTCGTACCTACGGTAAGAGTATATGTGTTTTCATATTTTTTTAAAATATATAGTAATGACAAGCAACAACGAAATTTTGAAAAGCTGACCCAATAATACTTGCGAATATGTACCAAATGAACTATGCGAGATTTTGACGTTTATTGCAGCTGAGAAATTAGAACATCACTAACTGTATTGGCCTATGATGTCATCAAATACGGGTATTCTCTCACCAAAACTAACAAAGTCAAAATCTCAGACAGTTCATTTGATACACGTTCACAAGTATTATTGGGGCCGCTTTTCTAAATTTCATTGTTGCTTGTCATTTGTCGAATATCTTTAAAAATATGAAAACTCACACACTCGCACCGTAGGTACGAAAGTCCCTTCATATAATATTTCACTTGCATGTTCAAACACAGATGAAGGGTAGCTAATACAGAGCTAAAATATCACGAAATAATTGGTTCATAATTGCATACATACAAAGAAATAGTGACTCACATTCGTATGTATGAGCCTTAATTCTCAAATTAGTCTCACACACTTATACTTTAGTAATACGTTTTATATAAAACTAACCACCTATATAATATTGCTCTCCCTTATTCACTAAATAAGCTATAAATCCACTGCGAAATTAATATCGTGGTTTAACCAAACTGACATTTTATTACAACTTCGTGACGTCGCGTAACATGTTCTAAGTGTGAAGCATTTCGTGTACATTTTTACAACTAATTAAATCAGCAAAACTCATTCAGGCTATATAACAATAGATAATCTGGATTCAAAAGTATTAAGTACTTACTTATGTTTCAATATTTGGTTTCCCTCCCTCCCAAAAAAAACTTTCAATACGATCAATTTCGACTTCTACTTGTGCTTTCCATTTCTGTAAACTTTAATTTTTAGTTCGTATCAATCTGTTTAATGTATTTAGGTGTATATAAATATATATTTACATATGTACTTGTTCTGTTTAGTATTTCTATATACTTTTATTTCTTCTACTCCATGTAGTTTGTTGTGTTTCTGTAGTTCTGATAGTGTATATGCCGGCAAGGATGTCCAATATATCAGTAAGTTCTTACATATGTACTTTCAAGGATTAAGAAAAAGAGCAGCCAATGGAGAAACCTCGCCCACTTTAATAATTTCATTTTTAACAAATTAAGCCACGTATATGTTACTAGGTCATTTTGAATAGCTACTAAACTATTTAAACCGCACGACTTATCCTAACGTTTATATGTTACTCGGAAAAGTTCTGTCAGCACATTTAGTTTGTCCACAAGAGTAAACCTCGTATCGATATCCAATGAACCAGATACAATCGTTTTCGTTTATGTTCGTGTTTTCCTCTTAGAAAATTGTCGTCTGTTTCCCCAGAACCTACGTGAGTTGTGATAATCAAGGGTGAAATAATCGCTACACCGTTGCCGCATATACGCTTGGCAGATTCAGCTTACTGCGACTGTATTCTTGTTGCTGCTAATGTGCTTTACAACTTGGAAAGAATGCTCTAGGGACAAGTAACTCACACTTCCACCACTTCAACAAAACTCCACTTGCTTCTTCCCCATCCACAGAATCAATGATCCAAAATGTTGTGCCTCTCAATGGCTGCCCTGTCACAGTTTAGTTCAAGGTCATCCGTCATAAGTTCTTGGACAAAGTATAGTAAGGGAATTTAATCCGGGACTTTTAGTCAAGCACACGTGATTGCACATGGCAAAATATATTATGTTCCTGTAGTTCCCCGTTGGAAGCGAAGCACCTCCCGCAAGTACTGCAAAAGAACGGCTTAACGGCGTGCAACCTCAAGTGCTTTGTCATGTTGTCCTTGTCGCTGAATTTCTTTGAACACACATGGCACGAGTATGGTCTCTCCCCCGTGTGAACACGCATGTGCCTTTGGAGCTTACTGGAGTTCCCAAATCTTTTCTTACACCAAGGACACTCATGCCTTTTGTCAGTGGGCGTGACAGAGAAGCTGAAAATAAAATAATGATGTATCTTTTACAATTCTCTTCCATATTAAAATCATACTTTTAACTATACTTTCACACACAACAACCATTTCTTAGAAACAAAGTGACATCTTCAAGCACCCCTTACCGATTGGCATAAAAATTGGAATTTTAATTTTAGTTTCTATGATAAGCCTTCGATTTTCAGTTTAAAGCCCAGATTCAGAATATTTAATGGAACTTTAAAAAAAAGAAAGAAAATATACCTAGATTTCCAGTCTTCGTTCATTTGTTATTGTTAGAAATCACAATTTCATTTTTATGTAAACGTTGACTTTTCTGCTGCATTATTGCGTTCTTGAAACAGAAACCATGTTCCAGTTTTCTGGCTTTCAATATACCAGGTGTGTAAATATGAAACCGGAATTTGAGCATAGACGGCGTTAGCTGTCACTGTGGTTACCGTAAAACTGCGTTCTTGGCACCACTTGCTTGTTTTGACTGCTGATAACGATTTGCAACTCACAACAAGGCAAGTTTCATGTCATAGTGTAGTGTTTAATAGCGTTGAACATGGCGCAATTTGTACCTACAAACTACGATGTGCGGACAGCATTGATTTTCTGTTACCATTTGAAGAAAACTGCTGCAGAATCGCATCGCATGCTTGTCGAAGTTT
>JAGDQP010023349.1:0-29287 GCA_022664845.1 Lepisma saccharinum
CCTGAGATAGGAAATATGATTTCAGTGACATCTCAATTAGTTTTGTAATACAAGGAAAGAGAGAAAACCATATAGTCTTAGAATGGCTCAATAGCTGCCTATATTGTACTTCTACAAATTCACAAAAGTCTTTGAGACTTTCAGTGAGCACTGTATAAACAGAAAAATAATGAAATATTTTTAACACTAAAGAATCAACATCTAATGTGAGTCCTGTATCAATACCATGTTGAAGACAATTGTATAGAATATGTGCTGGGCATCCTACTCCTACTAATTTTTTATTTAAATTGTTCTTTAGGTGGCCGAAAACATTTTTCCCGACCTCTTACCGATTCCAGCAATTCTCCCGAAATTAGTATTGGTATTATCCCGTAAGAAAGCAGCACATTTATTATTAATGTCTCTTTTTCTAAGAATATCACATAAGATGCAATCGTTTCAGACTTTTCACTTGAAGTGCTTTTAAGCTCTATAACTTTTGTTTGAATTCCTCCCGATTTAACATCAAAATATTGAATTAGAATTGAAAATAATTTCACACAACAATGATTACCACCGTCTGTTACAACACCGAAACATGAAATCCCCCCTTCCTACAACTTCAATAGATACATCAACAGAGTGAGGAGACATTACAGAATTAATAATTGCTTCAGTTGTAGTGCGAGCACATGTTATTTGTTTTACAGTATTTGAGTCTTTGAACAGCACTTTCTGTAGTTCTCCTGTACAATCCATTGATTTATAACTCTAATGATGCTTGACCGTGTGAAAGGATAGGGTGCCTTCAGCTGCATGGGCCAGATCACTAAGTTTGGAATCTTTTCTTGTAAAAAAAAAAATCGTCGACTTTCGATGAGCATGCATCACTCCGAACACAATTTTTGTTTATTAGTGTTCTGGTGAGCTTGTAGGTCACACACCCCTGTAAAATAATTTAAACCACTTCAGTATGGCTGATAATAGGTCTCATTATAGTAAAATGTCTGAATATTCTAATATTTATTTAACACCTTTACTTAAATAACTGGTTGGACAAATTGGGAGGGGGGACGCAAAGAAATACAGTATATCATAGACTTTAAGAAGTTAGTTTACACTCAACGATCTTTTCATAAGAAACACCCGACATGGAATGAACTTGCCCTGGAAAGGCCGATAACACGTGGAGTCCACGTAATGGGCAGGTAATACAGATGACGCGCATCACTAGCGAAGACAGTAAAACGCAGTAGACGTCCGTCATGGGAAAACAGGATAATGTGAGTGTCTTTGACCGAGGGCAAATTGTGGGGACACGAAGGGCTGGTGCTAGTATATCTGAAATAGCCGCACGTGTGGGTTGTTCCAGGAGTCTTTGTCAAGGTGTACCAACAGTGGTTGAATGACGGTCAGACATCCGCCAGACCAGTCACATGCGGTAGATGTCCAAGGTGAGCGACGAGTAACACGTACGGTATCTTAGTACAAGCGTGTCACAGTGGAACAATTGACCCACCAGTACAACAGTGGACCAATCCGACCAATTCCAGCAATAGCAATCCACCTGCTGGGTATCATAGCCGCAGACCAAGAAGAGTACCTATGACAACACAGTGGCATCTACAATTACGGCTGGAATGGGCAAAAGCAAGACGTCATTGGACTATGGATCAATGGAAAAAAGGTTTTATGGGGTGATAAGCCCGCTTTTTGCTGAACCATGCCGATAGGCGAGTGCGAATTTGGCGTAAGCAGCATGAGTTCATGTCTCCTGGTTGCACAATTGGAGTTTGACAGGTCGCCAGCGACGGTGTCACTGTCTGGGGAACGTTTTCCTTTCATTCCTTAGGCCCATTGGTCATCATTCGTCACACATTGAATTACGAAAGGTATCCCGATCTGTTAGCTCATCATCTGCACCCATATCTCCAGGCAAAGTTGCAATCTTCCAGCAGGATAGCGCACCGTGTCACCTGGCTGAGATCACTATAGAACGGTTGTAGGAACAACATAACAAAGAATTCTCAACATAAATTGGCCTCCAAACTACAAATCTACAAAACGAGGAGAGGCAACCTTAATTTTTGTCTCGTGCACAACACTGTATCTGTGTTTTCTGCTTAAAGGGTGTTAAGTCCAAAATGTGCTATAATGAGCTTGTCCAGAATTGTTGTAAAATAAGGAGCTACTGCATGGTAAAGAGAGCTAAGGACAATTCAACTCCTGAGCCTGGGGTTGCTCATCAGTGAAATTTTGGATTATGTGAAACAAAACACAAACATGTTTATGTTATTAATAGGCAATCAATGTAATGTCTGTAGTAAGTAGTGGCGGAGATTAAATGATGAAAGTGTGTGTGTGTGGGTGGGTGGGTGGGGCGCAAGAGCCACAAAAATCTTCATTTTCTTAATAAAACCATATACGTTTATAGGTTAGTTCAAAAAAGTGGGGGTAATTACCCCCTAATCGCCGCCCATGGTAGTGAGTACTAGTTTGGACTTAAAACCTTTTACGCAGCAAATACATGTGGATCAGATCATGAATAAGTTCCTTCTACTTTCTCGATTACACAAAGAATTGTACTTCTAGAGTTGTTTTGTGATGAATATCGCTCGTATCTAATCCTAATAGTTAATACGATCGCCCAATAATAGAGGAAGGTGAATTTATTTAAAATACTGTACTAAAATTATAAACTTACCTTTATTATGAACTGAAACAAATGTGCCTGGTGGGCAGATACGACATTCTGCCTCATTGTTGTTTCTTCCATGTCTGAAATCGGGAAATAATTTCTGTAAATCATCACCAAAAATACATTTACGTTTCGGCATGGTTGAGATCGCTGATCAACACTTTATTCTTCCTCCACTGCCGTGTAATAACTGAGTAGAGAAGTTACCACTGAATATTTCTTAACTTGATGTCATGAAACTCAAATAGGAGAAAGTCGCATATGGCATGTTAGAAAGAAACTTGAACGTGAGCCGCGGTAATTGTCGCAAATGCTTTGAAATCAAAACTTCAATCGGTGGCGGCAACAGAAAAGACGCAAATGTCCAGTTTGTTGCAAGAAAAGTTTCTTCCCTTCACGCTTACAACTCAATGTGTTCGATGTATTATATTTTCTTACTTTGAAAATAGAACCCTCCTGCCTTGCAAGTTGCAACAATATTAACAATTTTATGTATATTACGAATCTTGAAGTTAAACTAAGTTGTCTGTACCTCAAAAAGAGGACATTTCCACATTTTTCTCAAAACCTGTCCGGACCACTTTTAGAGCCTAAAAAAGAGGACATGTCCGGGTAAAATAGGAGGTCTGGTAACCCTACACCAGCCGTCAAAGCGGTCATTTAATTCGCCCCAAGGCAATTCATCCAAAACTGATAGCTATGTAAACGCCTGTCATTCGAAGGCTTAAAACTTTGTGCTGATAGTCAAGGACTTCAGAGCCCCACCCGCTGCTATTATTCATTGTCATGAGGTTATTCAAATACAGTGTACCCGAGTCCAATCTCAATAAAAAAGTAATATTAAATCTTTACGGTATTCAGTTTGTGTTTGGCATCCAATTCTTCGAATTCTGGGTTCAGTGCGGTACATACTTCTATCTACATATGTTTCTTTAGATTCCTGATTTTATATTTATTGATGAATTCGAAATTGCTTTTCTTGTCTTAATCTAATCTATAGAACATTCCGTATCGAAACTCTTCATTGTTTCTTATCAAAAGTAGGTAAAAATTCAGACTAACAAACGAGACAAAACGAGATAGCGTAAGTGGTACTTCAGTATAAATTGGCCCATTGAAATCGACGATCTTATAACATGTCTCACACATTTTTGATGCTTGGAGTTTCTAGAAGCCGACGGCATGTTTTTCAGAACGCGACTGGAAAAACGTTGACGGAACAGCATGGAATCCCCATATGCTTACATTGTTTTGTAGAACGAGCGGCTTTAGCGGTACGTGTAACGCGACACGAAATGCCATTCATAAAAGGGGTAAAAACGAGGAATGATATAAGTATGTGCATACAAAGTGTATGATTTTTTGTAGGACATTTTCATATTATCCTCAAATATCTGATAAAGAATTAACGTGCAATTTTCGTGACGTAATACAGATTATAATGGATATTAGAACTAGCTCACTGGTGTTACACATGCAGTGTTTCCGACTCTCTCTCTATTTTTTTTCTCGATATGGTATTACTTAAGATTGTTATACGTATTTAAACGGAACATTTGAAAGAAACTATTACAAATCTTTAAAAAATTAAATTGAGAAGTTTATAGACTACCAAACTCTGAAACTTTGATTCTGAGACTAGCTTTTAAGCCTTGCACGGCCCGGCCTTTTCATATCTATCATTTCCGGACTGATATCGTTGTTACAACAGCAAAACAACACTTGTGCAACATATCAGTAGTTATTTCATTTCAGGTTTTGGGTGCTTAGGGAGTTGTTACTGAGGTACTGATAAAAAGACGGTTATGAATTATTGATTTCAGTTGCTAATTTCTGGCATGAAACGGAATATTATTCCCGAATTTAAGGTTTGTAAGCTATAGCCGTGAATTTTCGATAGCCGTGGTTTGAAGGATGTTATTGGAGTACTTGACGACATAATTGTATTTTTATTTTAAATTTTCCTAACTTACCTCCATTCTTCATGCCAAATTTGTTTTCTTGCCCAACGGGAAGTGCGTTTTTGATACTCGGGAGTTGGGGTGTGTTATCGAGGTACTTAACGGTATAATTATGCTTTCTATAATTATTTTTGTGGTTCTAATTTTGCAATAATATTTTTATAATTTCTTGTTTAACACAAACATTTTTCAGAAATGATCAGAATATTATGTAAATTAATCACTAAATACTATTTTGATTGCATTCGAGAGAACTACAATGCAATTTGAACAAAGTTCACGGTGTGGTAAATTTCTAAATTCTAAACTTGAATTCTTATTTTGTTGATCACTTGCGAAGCAAATGGTTTTTAAAGATTATCCTATATGGAACTTGAAACCGTAGTATCAAAGAAACCTTGATACGTTTTCAAAACTCACATAAAAGCTGATCTTAACAGTGAATTACTAGGAAAGGAAATTTAAAGTAAAAACAAGCTCTCTGTTTCAGAGCATTACAAATAAGGCTTCTGGATCAATTTTGGAAGTTTCGAACAAATTTTTAATTTGTAGAATAAAATACAAAGACCTTGACTGAGGTACTTTAATTTAATCTCCGAAATTATTATAGATGTGATATATCTTTATAAAAAAAAACGTACTATTTTGTTGCCCTGTTACAAGTTTGTGATGGCAGTCTAGTTGTCTAAGGGGTGTGAGCGAAGGACTGCGATTGGTTTAAATTTGTTTAGTTTTGGGAAGTAAACAAATTCTGGGACGTGATTAGCGGATGACGTAGAAAAGATCTCTTGGCCTTCTGGTGCCTTTTTAATGAACTGTTAGTATTTATTAGTATTTCACCTGAGGAGGATGTTGTTAGAACATTGAAACTGTAACGCTTGCTGTGTGTTTCTATAATACAGTTAAGTGTGATAGACTTGTCAGCCTGTTTTAATTAAATTAAGTATAGATACAAGGCCTCAATATAATTATTGACATCTTAAAGATATTTCTAATTTCAATTTTAAAAGTAGTGCCAGTCTGTAACTCGCTTCTCAGGTAGGATTAATTGAATATCTCACTTACAAAATAAATATTATCTAAACATTTTAATAACTAAGCCATCTGTATCCCTCGATTTTTCATGTTAGGGTTCAACACTAACCTACGATTAGAGTGAATTCTCATTACTTATCTTTCATTATGTTAAGGGGAAATTAATTCCCACGCACAAAACCTGCAAACTCTTTTTCGTTCCACATTTTCTTCTTTAAGAAATATGGAGATAACTGCTTGGCTACTGAATTCCACTCAGGGGATCTAAACATTACTTTAAGACAATACTGAATATTATCTTTGTAATTTTTATCTGCCTTTGTCCCTGTTAATTTCCTGCTTTAATTCAAATTAACGTTTGTCTTGTAATAGTACAGATCAGTACTCAATTTTTTTTAAAATCTCAGAAATGTTATTGACGAGCGTTTCATCAAAATTCGATAAATTATGGATGTTAATTTTTACTAAGGTTATCTTACTTTATAGATTCTAAGCCTAGAAATCCTGAATAATCTTACTATTTCTTCGTTAGAGTCATAACTTGATGGTGTGAGCATACTTTCAGAATTTTCCAGCTTGCCGTTAATTTTTATTATTTATTTATTTCTTTGTAGAGCACAACAGGTTAATCGCCTAATTGTGGGGTTCAATATATACATACGATGTTTTGTACATGCACAAATAGATGTAATATACGTATTTGGAGCTGCATGATGACATATTCTGCATAAAATATTCAATATTTTATATAAGAATGTAACTCACTTACATTTATATTAAATATATCAATATCAGAGCATTTGTTAAGAATACAATTATGTAATGAGCACATTTTCCTTATAGTTGATATGTCTTTGGTCCTTTGGAGAGAGAGTTGAAAGACAGCATTACGCGGTCGAGTTACTTTATGCGGTACATACTAATTCAGATAATAAGCTTTCTGAGTGGAATTTACTGTGTAAGAGTTTGTGCAGAATAGTTAAGAGAAAATTAATTCCTCTGTTTCGAAGAGCTTGTAACCTGTACTTGTTTATTAGGTCTAAGTACTTTTCAAACTTAGGATATATTCCTGGGTCTTAGTCAAAAATCGTACAAATTTAGACTGTATAATTTAAATTTGCCGAGAGTTCTTGTGTGTATTAGGATCCCATATTATTGCTGCGTATTCTAACTTTGACCTGACATACGATGTATATAAAGTTTTTAAGACATATTCGAGAAATCGCTTGTTAACCTCATTACAAACCCGAGATTCCTGAAAGCTTCGCTAACAAGACGATTTATGTTCATGTCGAATGATAGGTTAGATTTAATGGCAACACTAAGATCAGTAATAGAGTCGACTTGAACTAGTGTAGGTGATTAACATTGTATTCGAATTTCAAATAGTTTATTTTTCTCGTATAAGACATTACATGATACATTTTTTAATGTATAGTAATAGAATATTAGTTTTGCACCAGTTCGAGGCTCCGTTAATAATATTTTGTAAGGAGACCGCGTTCGATTCGGAGGAAATACTACAATACATTTTTATATCGTCTGGAAACAAAAGTTCTTTGGAGGATATTATATTTAAAGCTTATTATATAAAATAGCGTGTCTTTTAACTTAGATGCAGTTATGGACTTTTGAAAAAAAAAGAACTCTCTTTGATTGGTAAATTTCGTGATTTAGAGAAAATTTGTCCCAAACCAGGTACAGGTAAAATTCCTTTACAACAAACGTCATTATAACGAAATTACCGCTAGAACGAAGTTCCCCACCGAATTCTTGTTCTCCAATGCAATGTTCATTACAACGAATTTTTGTAAAATCGCGGATCCCATAAAATTCGTGTGCCATGTTAATACGATAATGCTTTATTATATACGCACTCAAATGAATTATTGTTTTATCTTTCAGTTTGTGCTAAGGAAATAGTTTGACCGAATTGGTCATTCAATTGAGAAAAGTGATAAAGAAGACAGTCAAGAAAGAGCATCATCATCACCATCATCATAATTAGTTTTCTGCCGAAATCGGCAGGTCCTTCAAGACAATCTAAACCCATTCATCTCGATATTGCGCTCTCCTTTTTATCTTAGCACATGATTTAACTTCCTTAATACTGTCAAAGAGTTGGATTCGTCTTCTCCTTCCTCTCTTTTCCTCAACCGTACTTTTAAGGCTCAATCCAAGTGGATTTTTTCGCCTTTTTCGTTTTACGTCGATTGTTCAAAATTGACTGCAGGTAAACAAAATTTAACTTTCACAGACCAAAACTGGTTTCGTACTTTAATAATGGGTACAACTAGTTTTAAAGAAATGCAACTAGTAACCTCAGGATTGTTTGCAGACACTTTTGGGAAAGAATAATCTCCCAAAAGTGTCTACACACAATCCTGAAATTATTACTGATATTTTCTTAAAGTTAATTGAACTCATTATTAAAGAACTAAATGAGCTTTGGTGTGTGAAAGTTAAATTTTGCTTACCTGCACTGGATTTTGAATAATCGACGTAAAACGAAAAGGGTGGGAAATCCCACTTGCATTGGCCCTTAATAGCATCCCTCTGCGCAGCCAATGTCGGAGCTAGTTTCTCTTTCTCTTATTCATTATTTCCATGATTTTCTCTCTCTCGCCTACTTTCTTGAACACTTCTTCCATTTCACATCTTTTGTATCCAACTTATTTTCTAAATGCTTGCTCTAAGACCTTTAGAAGATAATTATCTAGACTCAATATACTAATAATAATTACTGATTTTTGCTAAACAAACATTACAGAAATAAAGAAGGAAGTAGAATTTAGCGACTCAGTTTATCAAACTATTTTGTGCACATTATATAACTTTTAATAAAGAATGTTTTATTCCAGAGTCTTTGCGGAAGTATCCTCCAGCACCAGCCACAGACAGAACTTCAGTGAAGAAATATACATTTCCTGGAACATCGCTGACATTGGACGAAGGATCGACGATCTTCATTCCAATTTATGGACTTCATCATGACCCCAAATATTTTCCGAATCCAGAAAAGTTTGATCCAGAAAGATTCAGCCCTAAAAACAAAGAGAAAATTGTGCCATATTCTTATCTTCCATTTAGTGTAGGCCCAAGGAACTGTATAGGTACGATATGCACTTTTTACTTTACTTTTCGTTTTGTTTGCGTACAACAGTAGACAAAAAATTACTATGTGTACACTCACATTCAGAGAAAATGGCCAGTGGGACAGTATCTAAGCTCTAAAAGAGAAAACCTGGAATGAATATGTGAAATGTTAATTTTTACTTCTATGTAGAATGTTAGTACATTGAACAGTATTCTTTTACTTAGAAATCTTCATAGGAACCATTTTTTTCTGACTCCAAATGTACATTGGGACGTAGAACAAATATAAAAGCATGTGTTTTTATGGGATTGAAATTATGTAAGGTGCACAATTTCCGGTATTAATAAACAGTGCAAATACATTTCTGCGATAATTAAGGAAAGGTAAATTCCGATTGAAACAGATTACATTTCATATCTCTTTAATTAACAATTCAAAAGTATGATTCAAAAACTCGCTCAGTCCATTTTGAAACATTTCTATAAATAGCAAAACTAATGCACAGTCAAGGACGCACACTTCATTAATTTTTTACGTAAGTACGTACATTTTGTTTGACACGCAAGGGTTCAAATAATAGAATTTCTCTGAAAACCACATGCATACCAAATAGAACTAAAGGATAAATTATAGTGTTAATACATTTAGCATTGTTTTGTGCTAAAAATACACTTAAGAGAATATAATAAACAGTACAGACTTAACAGTAGTTCTCAGTAGCGATTTGTTATTAATACTGTATGAATGGATGGAGTAGCGACGTAACTAACTGACTATGCCCCAGCAACTTTCAGTTGGTGCGCCCCCGCACCGTAGGGGTAGTTTTTACGCTCCTGGGATGGAGGCAAATAGGTGAGCACTTACAGTTTTCCGCCAATTCTGGTGGTTCATCTGCATAGTCCAAAACTGTGTTACTTTCTATTTTAACGCAATGAATAGAACTAATTACACAGAGGCGTCATTTAGTGGGTGCAAGGGTGGCAATTGACATTTAGGGGGTTTGATAATATACACTTACTAAAACGTAAAAAAAAAAAACTTTGAAATGGCAAATTAAACCGACATAAAAACACAATGGAAAGTAAAGAAAAATAATATACTTTTTTCAATTTCGAACCTTTGTAGGATTTCGGAACCAAATTCATAACTAAAACAACTACTTGTAACATACTACGCAATGTAGGTCAGTGAGTTTTAATTTCCTGTTATAGTAATTAATTTGGCGCCGACCTCACATAAAATAAAATCGAAAATGAGAAAAAGATTTTATGAAATGTTTTTAATTTTATTTCTAGTACGTTTTTAAATAAGGCGTTTGTTAACCTTCGCCTTCTGTAAAAAAATTATATCCATATACCCTTTTTGCTTTCATATTTGTATCCGCTCAAGAATAAGTCTACATTATGTCAGGATGAAGTTACGTCGTACAATTGGATTGCCGAGAAACCCTGTGCGGTGCCTGTCCAACGTTGACTAGACTTATCAGAACAGTGATCCCCAAAGGGTTGTGCACGGTCACACTACTATGCCAAGAAATTTCTTGCCTGCCCCGTGCCGCACCGCGAGAACTCAAATATTTTGAATAAAATAATAAAATAAAGGGAAAGTGAAATAGAAATTGAATATCTTTAACAACGTTGTTTACTCATACAAGAGGAACAGTACATTGTAAGTAACTAATGGCAATTGTTAAAATTATTGAATCAATAATTCATTTTGTAATTTAATACCGGTTAGTTTATTTTGACACTTAGTTTGGCATGGCAAATGTAACATGGCCCTCCCGGAACCATCACAGTACGTATTCCAGTTTGGGTTCTTAAATGTATGTATGGAACTCCCTTAGCGTGTATAAATACCAATGTTACATCCCTTTTACTGAGCCAATTGCTGTATAAGTTTCTATTCTCTGCTGTTTTACCTCATTTCTTTTAGTGGTTCTTGGTTTAGAGTTCTTTGTTTTCTGGTTTGTTAGTGTCTACACGTCTCTTGTGCTCGACAGCACCAATGTGACTGTATTCTGATGTTTATTATTATTAATTGCACTTTTTTGTTATCGTATAAGTATTCACATTTAGTGCATTGTTTGTCGAATCGTTGTTAACGTCTAAAGTAAGTCAGTCGATTTTTAAGGATTAGAACTACAGCTTTTTTGTAAAATGGATTTCAAAACTTCGTTTCATGAACCTCTACGAGGATTGAGCACCTTGCGTATAACAGAGGAGTGCAATTTCCACTCGGCCACCTATATGTTATTTTGGGTACATGGTGTTTGTTTGTGTATGAACATTTTGGGCATAAGTGTGTAGAAGATGAGTAGTTTGGTCTGCCTATTCGCTTTAATATCTTTCAGAAGAGGTTAGAAGAGTTGGTTTTCATTGTTCTGCGTCAGCACATACTGTGTGATTCCAAGGTGTTGAAAAGGAATGTTCACCCTCAGTGTGTACTGTTTTGATAAACAATTCTAAGCGGCCTCTGTAATTTTCTAGAGGGTATTGCTTTGATAACTGGGATTCTTGCACGGTTGTGCTACTACTCATCCCTCCGAATAATATATTCGATTGGATCATCTGACATTTTTGCTTGGTGAAAACTTCTTCTGTTGAGAATATTTCCTTTCTTCATAATTAATTTGTTTTGATTTTTACTTTGGCTTTGTCTCGGTGCCTTGTTAATTTTCTACGCACTTGTTACATTTGTGGCCGTGTATAAGCAGCAGCGTAAACCACAGTCGTGTGCTTTTTCAAAATGTGATTTTGAGAATTATTGTAATATGAACGTTAGTAGGCCTCCTTAAGGGAGACCTTTGTGTTTCTTATTTTTCTTTTTGTTTTTATTATTATTATTATTATTATTATTATTATTATTATTGTTTATGAGTTTTGTCTTCCTTCTCCATGAGATCTGAAAAATTCGTTTAGTTCAGAGGAAGTCCAGTGCTATTGTCTGTGCTCTGGTTTCCCCACTTTATTTTGTAGGTTCAATCATCAATGTAGAAACGCTTTTTTTCTTTGCGTATTTCGATATGTAGATCCAATGTTTATTCAAGTTGTGGTAACACATCATTATAAGAGTTTTCCCACCATAATATTTACTTCACCTGTGACATCATACAGAATATCGTCAGTTAATTGGTTGAGCTCTTGTGGAGTTTTGTTACCGAAAACAAGTCTCTAAGCTGCTTTTTTTTTTCTATTTCGATTAGGACTAAATTACTGAGTCACTTCCTTCTACTAACCTGCCTTAATGTCATCGGATGTAAGATGTCTCTAGCCGGACTTGAATCCGGATTATTTAGTGGTGTCCACCTCAAGACATTGAGCTCAATATGATATGCCCACAGTACAGAAGGCTGCTTTAATCGGCTATTTATTCTTATCTTGTCACTGGAAACTTTCGTCACATTGCCGATCGCCATTGCCTCTAACGAATGATTTTTTCTGTATTAAAAAGACTGAAAAACTACCATCGGTCATCAATTTTCGATGATCAAATCTCCTCGTTGATGACCTGGCTGTGGAGCGAAAAGAGTTTAAGAACATTTCTATTGACGATCTTATTAATGATTGCTTAAATGAAACTAACGTTACTTTTTGATACATTAGAGCTTTTCATTTGCTGTAAATCACACTTTATATAACGTTAATTAAAAGTTTCTTATTTTTTTGTCAGAAATAAGAGTGTTATTTATTTTTAACAATATCATATTAACAGCGAAGGGTACGCATATGCATGTGAATTACGTATATTCAGAGTATAAAGTAAAAATTACGCTGGGAAATAGATGGAATGCGTCAAGCGCAGTGATTCTATAAGACACGCTTGTAGGGGTGTCTCTTCCCCGAAATATCAAGTGCATTCTCCTAAACTTTAATATTTTTACTGTCAAAAGTGGATAGAAACAGTGCAAAACTCCATTTACACTCTCCCAGTTTTGACTTTACACCCCCAAAATGAAAATCCTGGCGAAATCCCTGGCCGAACGATATATCTTATAAGATTTTTCCTAAATGATCTTGCCCCCCTCAAGCAAAAACTGAAATGACGCCACTATAAATACAGTTTTGTAAAAACAACCGTATCAGGCGACACAACGAAGAACTTTATATGATTTTAAACATTTTCGGTTTTCTCCTTGCTTGACAATAATATATCAGTGAGACACTAGATAAAGTTGGAGCAAAATTTTACCCCCTCTAAGTACAAAACAGCATATCTCTCTCCAGAGATAAGTGGCTCTGAGGGAAACGCATACTTTGCAATCGGAACTCGTATATGTTATAATTTTCTGTTCTGATATTTTAAGCGGAGGTTGGGTCTTACACAGATTGCTTTCAACGGTTTTATAGTCTTTCACTTTCCAATTAACCTTATATTTTAACACTGCTCTACGCGCCTGGAAAACGTAATTATATTCCCCAGGGCTAACTCTAACTCCCCTCGTATTCTTTCTGATATAGATCCTTCTCTATGCACCCAAATGCATAATCAGCAGATGACTTCACACTGGGAAGAAATTTTCTATTTTATTCCACCTTGTCCTAGATTTCATATACCCACATAATGCACAAAGCTGATGTTTTAATTTTGCAAAGCTTCAGTGTCACTGAATAGGCAAAACTCAGTTATTTAAGCACAAAGCTTATCGTCTAGATGCTGCAAAGAACGGGTTAGTGCTCATGCCAGCACATTGGGCACTCCACCATGCGCAATAGACTGAACCAGTTTTGAAATGCATTTCTCATTGGACTGAGCAAATTGTCAGATTTTGTAAAATTCAAGATTCGTAGCACGACACAAAACAACTTTTTCAAATGAGCGCGCAGCGGCAGTTATACCGTTAAACCAACTGCCTGCAAAACAAGGCCACATGCTAATTTCACTAATTGCAGAAATGGACTGAGCGAGTTTTGAAATTATACTCTTCAATCGTATCTCTAAAAATAAATACCGTTTCTGTTTGGATATTTTACTCTCTGAAATGTAAGATTATGTTTCTAGTTGAAAAGTGCTTATGCGTATAAACCTAATCGCGAAACATTTCAGATGGCGTTATGCAACCCGACAAACAACGTAGATCTGTTTTACACGCAGAACACGGAAATCATGGAGTAAAAGTTTAAAACTCTAGAAATAATGGTTCAACTTCTGTCGGGTCCATTGAACAGAGTGGTTTGGAGTTCACTTTACCAAAAACTGTTGGTCCTGTTCTCAGAAGCTGACCAGATCACTTCGGAGCTTGATAACAATTCAATTAATATTAAAGGTTATCTGTAAAGATAGTTCAAATTGTCTAAAACACTATTTGTGTTCTAAGATTTGATTGAGTAACGATTTAATACTAATCGGAGATATAACTTCAAAGCAGGGGACATACTATTTACGTGGGATCCAAATCACTCTCGAGATTGAACCTTAAGTAGAGTACTAGCGTCATCTTATTATATAAGTTTGGCGATTCTAAAGTCGCCGGACTCCCATTTTAATTAGAATGTACGCTATCACTGGAGAATACGTGAGTTTCTTTGCTTGCAGTAAATGTGTTTGGCCTTCGGTGAATCGCGTGTAGGCTACGCATTACGATGCGCAACATCAGACACAATGAGTAGTAGGTAGGTAAAAATGACAGTCAGTGTGCCATTCATTTCACACAAGAATAGAGTTGCTCTGTTACAAGCGTATGTCACTATGAAGTCTTACAAACGTTGCTTCAAAATCTTTAATTAAATGTTCCATCGTTGTTCGTGCACCAGGAAGAACAACACTGTATGATTTAGTGGAAAGGCTTCGTGAAACGGATAGTGTTCACGAAATGCTTACAAGCGGCCGACCATAGATGTATCTGATTTTCTACAGGATGTTTAATTTCCTGCACGTATTTGGAACAAGGTAGACGAAAGTATTTGTTGGTTTCAACAAGACAGCGTTACTTGGCATACGTCGGACCAAACAATGATAATGCTCAAGGAGTTCTTCGAAGATTGGTTGATTTCTACAAACTTGCGACTAACTCACCAGATTTGTATCTGGTGGAGTGAGTGAAGACTACTGTATCGCGATTTCCATTCTATCCTTTGTATTCTTTGATCGCTTTCATTGCGCATGTCATGTCATTCGCGATTATTGTCAATCCGATTTTCAGATTATTGTTTTACGTTCGTCACACTTTTTCAATATGTCAGTGGTATAAATAATACGTTAACAACGTCGTGTTCTGCATGTGTAATTCAAAATATGTCTCTCTATTCGGAAGGAGTAGAAGTCATTCGTCAATTCTAGATAACAGACAGTCGACTTACATATTCAAGTCAACATATTCATCTTCTTAGCCATAGATAACTCGAAGTATAAATCTACGAGTTTGCATAAGTATATAGGTTCGATGTACGATTCTTATGATTGAATATCATCATGTATTTCAGACATAGAAATGTCTCTACTTAATAAATATCAATGTATAAATGTTTATCTGTATATCTTTGATTTCGTACAATTCGGCTACTACTACATAAGTTATACTACATACGACTACACAAGGTATAGCAAAGACTTCACCAGATTTGTCTCCACTTACTCGATTTTTATGTACGACTACTTAAAGGATAATGTACCGCAACAATCCAAAGACGCGAAATGTTTGCAGAGCGTCACAGCAGCCGTGCATGGCATATTCACTTAACATTTTGAACAAACTGGCTAGATGTCGTGTTAATTTGAGAGCTTAGCAAAATTACTGACATTTGTGGCCTCTTTCGCAAAGATCCAGTTTCCGTTTTACATTTTACTTGTTTGTAATCATACGATTTATTACTGAGTCGATTGTCACATTTAGGGGCAGTTCTACCGCTAAACTTCTAGTCAGCGCTAAGTTGAGGCCAAGTCTGATTTCGGCCAATGAAAGTACGCAAAATGAGAGTTGGCCTCAACTTAGCGCTGACTAGAAGTTTAGCAGTCGATTGTAGAATTGACCCTTAACAAGATTAATCAGAGGCAACATCAAACTGTGATCGTTTCAGGTTAAAGTTCGGGAACTTTTGAATCGCACTGCTTGATATATCATTGTATAGTGTGCACACAGCAAGAACAATTTTCTTTGTAGAGTGTAGACACCGTTTTCTGTTTATATTAGCCCTTCAACATAAGGAATTTGGCAGACTACTCGCTGATCACTTTATGTTTCGGTAGCGAGTTCATGTATCTACCTATTAAGGTACCTTTTACAAAGAACATATTCTCATTTTTTCGCTCCGTAGCTTAACGTAAATTAATCTCTACAGTAAGATTCACATTAAACAGTAGGATTCACAATGATTAATTTGTATATGAAATTTTGAACATTAGAGATACGCTATATCAAAATTATAATAGGGTGCATGCTACATGACAAACTTGGCGTTGTGTTCATTTCTCGGAAAGATATTAATTCAAAATGGGTTCATCTAATACAAGATAATACCAAGCCGGTGTCAATTTAAAGTGCGCAGGGACCATTGGTTCACAAGTTTGACTCAGACACAACTGTCTTCGTCATCACTTCTTAAATAAGCAATGATGCTATTGTATGTAAGCTTTTTGTTTTTGTTTTCACAGAAATTCAAAGTACATGTTGTGTAAAGTTCTTGTAGGTATGCTGGGATAATTACTCTCCTAGTCCGTATTTAACAACCATTATTCTGACTTTTAAGAGTTTGGCGCTTTACGCATAATTCACATCCTCCCTTCAACTTGGTGATCTTGGGGTGGAAGAGGGTTTAGCACGCTCACTTTCTGTGCGCGTGGTCACAGGTTCAGTTCCCGCCGAGGTCTTTTGAACGGAATGTTTCTTAGCCTATTTTACCAAGACATGTGAGTTCAGTCCTTAGAAGCTTATCATCTCGTTTAGAACGTTCAATGAGAGTTAAATCGAACTAATCCAACTTGGTGGTGCTAATCATCACATTGAGTTATACCAAAACTTTTCATGTTCACCTTACGACAGGTTTTTCTTGGCCTTCCTCTTGATTGTGACCCTGGAAATTTGAAATAAATGAATTTCTTCTGTTAGATTACAGCATTTCTTCTTTCGAAATTAAAAATTTCGGGTTTATGTACATCGATAATTGATTTCACCAAACACATTCCTAAGCTCTCAATTTGTTTTAATTTACTACACATTGTAACTCACACACCCAGTACCAACTCTCATTTTAGATTATTTAGCTGTTGTTTCAGTACCCAAGTCTCATTAAAACTCCAAACAACATTTATAGATGTTTCCTCTAATTTGCTGAAACCAGTGCTGCTTCTGATTATAACACAGTTAATATTAAAAAAGTTATTATGTCGGTAATACTTTATGGTAGGACCCTGGTGGAAGATGAACATAAATTGCGTGCGTTTCAAAATACAGTTTGAGGAAGATATACGAGACGACACGGGACGAGATGACCGGAGAGTTTAGTAGACTGAATAATGAAGAACTCCATAGATTGTATGATTTACCCAACATTATACAGTAAGAAGAATGAAATCACGGCGGCTAAGATAGGAAGGTCGTGCAACTCGGATGGGGGAAGGATGAAGGTGGAGTGAAAGTTGGTAAGGTGGAGCGAAAGAGGTCGTTGGGAAGACCAAGATGTCGTTGAGAGGACAATATTAGAAGGGAGCTTAGAGATGTAGATTTTCGTGATGAAAATTGGATTGATCTAGTGGCAAACGTTTAGTGGCCAAGATAGAATCTAGTGGCGAACGTTCTGATTGACACTCATGTAGTGCAACAGTCATTGACTTACGGACTAAATTACTCTTCATAAATGTTACGCACAGATTCTTTGATATATCATATAATAAAAGTTCATTTCTTCTCATTCTAGGAATGCGATTTGCACAAATGGAGATGAAGGTTGGTTTGGTTTCTGTAATATCCAACTACGAATTACAAATAAGTGAAAAAACACAAATACCTTTGAGACTGACGAAGAACTCTTTCCAGATGGTGTCTGAACGTGGTATTTGGCTCAAAATAAAGGCCAGGAAAAAGGTTTCCTGAGTAACCAGCAGCCAGTCTACTTTACAAGTTTATCAACTATTATGGTAAAGAAAATGGAGGACCTGTATGAAGTTTAAACGTTAGTGTACAGAGAAAAAAAATTGTATTGCTGAAATGTCAATATATTTTGCTTGTACCTCTACACAGTCTTCATCGTTTTGTAAATCGTAAGGATGCTGTGTACAAATAACTTATGTACAGGGTTTTGGTAAAAATTTTGAATGTTCCTAGGAATGAAATATAACGAGTAACTTGTAAGAATTGATTAGGTACAGGCAACATAAAGTAATGCTATTATTTAGATATGAAGTTTAAATACATTCTTAGGTAATGAACAATTAAAGCTTACTTCCTACATCAATGCAGACATGTAACGATTCGTATGAATATTTTGTGCTCAGCCAATAGTATTTAAATGAAATTTTCTGCAGAGGGACTATTGGTTTTATACATGTTTACATCTGTAGATAATATTGATAGTTTTTAATATTTCTTCCAGTTTCGAAGTGATAATAATGAAATGTAAACTGGTGGTGCAGATGTACCTAAACGAACCCAAGAAATTTCATATGGTAGCTGTAATAGAGGGAGAGTATAAAACGTTCACTATTCGTTTAGGGAATGGTCTGCCATGTATTAAGCAGAACTTTGTTTACTTGTGAAAACTGCCAAATTATGTCATACTTTCTATCTTGTTCATGATATGTAGGAACAAATACAGTATACATGATACATCAATAATCTGGTTTGAGGAATCTACTTCCATTTTCGATACAACAGCATTTAAAATATATGTAAAAAGTGTAATTCATTCCACATACGTAAGCCTAATAATATATTATTAAGAAATATAATATGTTAAATCATGTATATATTTTATGGATATATATTGTCTTTACAAATAAACACTAAAGATAATACTGTAAGTTGTGATACGTGTATACATGTCACTATGAAAAGCTTTAATGAATAACGGAAAGGTAACATAAGTTACTTTTCAATATCAGTAACTCTAAACGTAATGTATTTCTGTCCGTAAACCAGTAAGTATAAGTGTAATACAAATATTTTCGAAATATAACTTTTAAATCTTTTACACTGAGTGCTTTATCTTTTACTTTCCAAAACTGATTACAAGTGAATTGGTCAAAAGTGAATATTCAGGGAAAAATATATTTTTGCTTGCGTTAAAGTAGCTTCCGGGTATGTGTTTCTTATAAACGAATTTTATTAATGAATATAGAAATCATAGTACTTGGGTATAATTAGAAAACTGCGGAGGGGAAGACATGATGTATTATTAAATGACAATATAAAATTGTCAGAGTTGGTGTTAGATTTAAAAATCAGTTCCCTGTCAAGGAGACTGTAAAAATAACATATCGTTAGGCACAAAAGATGAATTAAGTAAAGAAATTATAATTTATTCAATCAGCTGTGATCAAAACATTATCAGGTTTGTTGCATTTCATAAAGGACAATTTCGAAACAGTCCATATCATGCGATTTTTTCCGCTTTGATTTCAGTGTTGGCGGCTTATTTTATATATTTTGTTTATTAGGTTCGGTTTAGTCTCAGTAAAGTAATCAGACTCTGCATTAGTGGAGAATAAGTATAGATCTATTTTATTACTTGCATCTTGATTAACATTGTCAATTGTTATATGTAATATATTTCTTAACTGTTGAAATGCGCGATTATATTCAAGCAATGTGTTGTTTATTACGGAGATATAACTCTATGTTGGTCAACTCTGTTCATATCCTATAGCTCCTTGTATGACAATA
This sequence comes from Lepisma saccharinum, assembly GCA_022664845.1. Taxonomy (NCBI): domain Eukaryota; kingdom Metazoa; phylum Arthropoda; class Insecta; order Zygentoma; family Lepismatidae; genus Lepisma; species Lepisma saccharinum. Next base: position 19,590 of record JAGDQP010023349.1, read on the forward strand.
CTATACCATATCTTTGTTATAACTCAGTGTCTAGCTAAATTCAAGAAATAATGTATTTTATAAGTGTCGTTGGTATTTAGTAAGGTAATGGTACCTCCAATAAGTCAACGGTACCTTCATTTGACGTATCGAATTTAAGAACTGAGGTACTCATGGACAAGAACATATTTATGTCCGTTCAGTTTGAAATTTGAAAGTTGTACAATCTTCTAAAGAATACTCTATTGCCGAAACAACTAAAGAACATGTATCAAGTTGTATAGTATGTATAGAGCATTGTGTATATTTTAACTTTTCTTACATCGAAGTGCTCAATTATTGTAAGAAATGCTTTTAATGGGATATTCCAATGTTTATGACTAGTCATACGCAAACCAATACTAGATTAACTGTTACAATGTTTTGTGTAGGTAGATTAGTAGCTAAATGTTACGAAGTTCTTGTACTTCGAAAAAGTCAGTACGTATTAACCACACAGATGAGTACTGACATTTACTTATACCGAGCTTAATATGTATAAAAAGTATTTGAAAACATGAAATTAAGTAGTGATATATGAAATTGATATAAAGAATATAAAATGAGTAGACAACACATTATTCGCAATAACTAAATGCTGAGCTTATCTCGGAACTCTAAAAGTCATCCTTTGTAATAACTAAAACATTCCAGTATGTAATGCGTAAGGTATCAAATATATTTTGCATTCCAAATTGTAATTTATTTTGGTGAAAGATGATAAACCTATTTTGTCTTATCGTGGTACTACTAATTCAGTTACGAGCATCTAATGAATATGTTTTCCCTTTCACTTGATTAGTTTTAAGTAGAAACCATATATACACGCTAGTCATTAATAACTATAATCGTAAACGAATTTTTAAAAAGAAAGTATATTTAGAACATTTTTAAAATAATCTTATACTATAATAGAACCAAATCATATCGTGTCACATGACCGCAAAATTTTTATATCGACGTGGCCTTCTTTCTCAAATCATCACTACTTTTTCTACTTCCTGATCATTGTAATTCACGTCATTATACGAAATGTGCTCGCAAATTAGAAAAAAAGATTGTAGATTGATTAGAGAAAACAAAGTGAAAAAAGATACATATATATTTTTCTACGAAAATGTGATTTTAAATTGAGCTCTGTTGTATAAGCAGTAGTCGATCTAGTGATTTTGCTACGATTTACAAAGAAAAAGAAATCAATATGCTTAGAAACAGGGTCCATATATGAAACTTTCTTATGTATAACATTTAATGAAACAGTTCCTATATTAGAGTGAACAAAGTTGTTTATCGAGAAAACACTTTCATAATTTAAAAACATGTGAAACAAATTACTAATGTATTTTAACACAATGGATTTGGATTACTTATTTCTTTGTTTCTGTAGAGTACTTTCTTTCTTCTGATTTGTAATAAAATTATATTACCAAGAATAAAATTTCATAAATGAACTGTTTTACGAAGACGTTAGTGTCGAGTAAGTTTGAGATAAAAAAAACGATACATTTCTTTCTTCCTAATCTAAAAACAATTACGTACTATAAATGTATTTATTTTAAATAAACTCTATTAAATTTAAATTTGTTTTTTAATTCTGTTGAATATTCCCAGTAGAATCAGGTGGGGCTATTATGAGACAGAAAATAGAAGTTTTGTTGTAACATTTTGTGGATACAGAAAACTTCACCGGCCAAAAAGGTCATAAAGTAGGAAACTATATGCGGATTTAAAGTGTATGTGATAAAGTTGCCGGACGTCTGTAAGTTTCGAGAAAAAACAACACAAGGGCACGTATCAGAAAAAAAAAACTTGATGGAGCTATTATCGGGCTATTGTGGTAGATGAGGACATAGGCGGAATTCCGGGGGTGCACAGGGGGCATTTCCCCCACAACTTTGACGAAGAAAAAATAAATATTTGGGAAATAAAAATTGTTTTCATAGCCGCGCTAAACCTGAATAAGGGAGTTAAGTATTTATGTAGGGCTATGAGTCAACCAATTTAGTATTATATTTCGCTTACTTGTATAAAACAAAAGTACGGTAACAGTTACTGATTGATTGTTCATTGTTATACCGAGTGTTGCAGAAGTTACGCAGCCCACGGTTTCATAGTATATGAAAATGTTCAAACGTCAGGTTGGACAGAAAATTTTCAGAAGTTGATGTTTGAAATGTTCAAATCTGTTTTATTTTTTCTCGTGGAAAATCATATAGGAAGGTAGGCAAAGGTAAAACACACCTCACAATGCGATTCCCAATCAAACGTGTTGCCAGAGTCCATAGTAATATTCAAGAAACCTACATTTTGGGGTTACCTCACTTACGCCCCTGTACAAAGCTTAACCATTTAGATGGGCACTTTTTTTCTCATTGTTGATGCGTCACCACGCGATCTCTCTTGTGACACCGAAAAATGTTCCAGTAAATTGCACAAATGTATTTTGTACATGAATAGGCCCTATGTTCATTATGTAAAATAAATTAATCCGACTTGGCTCATATTTTTTACAGTGGTGCTTCAACGCTGAGTAATGTTTCATTTTACAGGGCTATATTCAGTGCGAACATCGTGCCCCTACGAGTTTTAGTTTAAAAGTTATAGACTATAAAACCGCGGGTTGCGTAACTCTTAGAACACATGGTATATTTCAAACTGCTTTTCCTTTGTGCACTAAATTAGCTATTGTTTTCTACCCTTTCATCTCTTCACAAATGTGAAAGGTAAGTTGTAAGTCAAGCCATTGTGCATTTGAAACAATGACTCAAAGCTTTGTAGCGTATTGGCAATATCGAATAGCAACCGAAAATAAACTATTTTGTGGGTTACACAACTAGTGCAGTAACAACTTCACACGTGCAAAGTACATGTAGAATAGACCTATGCTGTGTATATGTTCATTGAAATTTGGAACAAATATAAATTTCGGTAATTGTAAAGAACAGCCACTTTTGTCATTTCTAACTGAAAACGCCTGGAAATAGTTCGTCTTGCATTGTGTAGCCATCAAATGTAGTAAATAGCAACAACGCTTTACGAAATAAAGGATTATGTACAAGGAATTATATGTGCCGTGTACATATGCTCCATTGTAAACAATGTTCTCTATATGGCACATGGGTTCTCTTGCGAATATTGGGCTCTGTGTGGACAGCTACCTCTTATTCAAATTGTGCTCAAAGTTTGTTCTGTTTTGTGCTTGACAAACTAGTGTGCAATAAGTGGGTTTTTGTGTGCGTGTATGTGCCTGTTACAGCGTATGTTATAACCACGAGCAAAAATTATTGTAAAGACATATGTTTTTTTCTTTTCAAAACAAAGTGACTCAGAACCATCTATCAGTAGATCACAGACACCAAGGTGCATGTGAAGTATTGCAAGATCAGGAACAATTGAAAGCGGAACGGCGTCCATCTAGTTCTCATGAGTGCAAGAACCTCGACCTCGGGGATTCGGAGAGTGGACCGTGTCGTCCAGTTTTACATCAATATCTCTCTCAGACTTTGCAGGTACTATAGACGTGGCTTTACTGTATCATACGTTAACAAGTTTGATTGGTTAGAATATAGCGTTGCACAAGATGCTGTGTTTTGCTACGCATGTAGGCAAATTTATATATATATATATATATACAGAGAGAAGGGTATGAGAAAAGCTGGAGATAAGTTGGAAAAGGATGAAGTGAGTGTAGCACATTCTTTATCAATGGCTAAGTGGATTAATTACAGGAAGCCAACGGAGGCAGTGACAACAAAATTATCAGAGTCTCACAAACAACTTGTCAGTGAAAATAGGGTGTACTTAAAGAAGTTGTTGGACATTTTGTTGTATCTGGCCAAGCAGGGCATGCCATTTCGTGGACATGATGAGTCCACTGAATCGAACAACAAAGGAAATTTTATTGAACTGTGCGAACTTTTTTGTAAACACGATGAGAAGTTTAAAGATAATTATGAACGCTACCACAATCTGACTAGTCCTTGTATACAAAACGAACTATTACACATTACCAAACAAGAAGTCATAAAGGTCGTTGTTGCTGAAATAAATGAAGCTGGCATTTATTCACGTATGATCGGTGAGGCAAAATCGCACAGAGCATAGCAGCTGTGTATTTGTGTTCGTTATTTATGCGACGGGAAAATAAAAGAAAGATTGCTAATCATGGAGGATGTACGAGTATCGCTCTCACGAATATCAGACTCTTTAGCAAACATTATTCTGCCATATCTGAGAAGCATAGGAATCAAAGCAATGTCATGATGGGGCAACCGTTATGTCTGGTGTTAATAATGGACTACAGAAAATAATTCGAGATAATAATCCTCTTGAAATATACGTGCATTGTTTAGCTCATAAAGTGAATTTAGTTATTGTGGCTGCTTGTCAAGACAATGGCATGAGTTGTAGTTTTTCCAACATCACGCAGTCCTTATACGAATATTTCTCATACCCAGACACTAATGCCGAGTTCAAAGCAACGCAGAAAGAATTAAACATCAACACTTCGGGGCCACAACTAATACCACAACTTAGTGACACGCGTTGGCCATGCAGAGCCACAGCAGTGGTATCAGTGAAGCACAATTATTCATCCAATCTATCTGTGTTAAGCAAAACGGCAGCGGATATAAGACATTCTAAATCGACAGTGGCAAGAGGACTTCAAATGTCGATACAATCGCTTGACTTTATTGTTGGTTGCTTTGGTAGTGTTTTGTGAGTGAGTACCTGCAGCTTGTTAATATTTTGAGCAATGCACTACAGAAAGAAAATACTTCAATTGCAAAATGTGCTAAAACAGCAAGTGGTGTTACTCAAGAATTTGAATCAAAGAGAAACGAGGAAACTTGGAAAGAGAATTGGGAAGAAGTGAAGAAGTTCGCAAAGGACTGTGGAATCAATATGCCTACTGCAAGTATTAGTGAAAAGGAAGAGAAGCTTCAGAGGTTCTACAACAAAAACGACCTCGAATGGTTTCGAGAAAACTAGATGATTATTTTGTGTTATCATCTGTTGGTCAGAAATCAACGGAAGAAAGAGGTGATGTAAAAGGAAAACATACGAAAGACGATATCGAATCCTAATTGAAACGAAAATACAGGTGTGACTTGTTTTACTCGGTTTTGGATATTTAAAGGCGGAAATGTTTGTGTTAGGAAATGCCATGGAAAGTTCTGACGTGAATTTAAAGGATGCACCATTTAAACATGTGGTTGAACAGATGAAGAAAAGTACCTTGAAGAAAGGCATAGACATTTACCCAAATGTAAGTGCACTTCTAAAGATCTGTTTAACTTTGCCAAGTAACAGTGCTACCTGTGAAAGGTCCTTTTCGGTTATGCATCGTATTAACATCTGGTTACGATGCATCATGAACCAAGAACGGTTTCGTGACATGATGATTTTATCATGTGAAGCAGACATATTAAAAGAATACACTCTGATTCCATAATTGACCATTTAAGCTATAACACTAAGAAACGAAGGATTTTGTTAAGTCTGCTGGTGCTTGTATCTTAAATTCAGGCGCATTTACTGATATAATTATTAACAGTGTAACTTTTTTAATTAAATTGTTTTATACTCACGATTTATTTTGTGTTGGCAATACATGTAGTTTGACACTGGTGGTAGAAGCATGAGAAAAGGCTTGTAACAATTAGACACTTCTTCACCTCACAAAACAACAAAGATAAAAGATATTTCGTGAAATAATGGATGATTTCGATAAGCATCTTTATGGGAAACTATTTTTAGTGTAACAATAAATATTGCTTCTTAACGTTGCATAATTATAGAATCTAAAACTACTTTTTCCATTTATTTACTAGTTATGATAACATGATCTTGTCTAATGAGTCAGAACAATCCCACATTTTTGCTGTCTCACAATAGCTTCGCACCAGACCGTGTTTTATTTTTCTACAGTGTGAAATTGTAACGAATGTGAACATACAATCGGACTGACGAGTCAGAGGTGTGATTGGTGAAGAACACGAAGTAGTAAGCATAAATCCTTATGGTCAATTGAGTTGGGAGTTACCGTGAGTGTAAAAGTTAGGCCACCACTGCAGATTCATTCTTTGGTTCATATACATGAACAATATAGGGGTAGGGTGGTGACATTCTAGTTGTCCGGGAGTTTTGACGTCATCAATATCGCCGTCCGTAGAATTTCCAGTAGAATTTTTAAATGAGTGTAACTTTCCACAGAATAGAGGTAAAACCGTAGTTTTTGTTCCAGAGTAAAGTAAAATAACTGAACGTTATACAAAATTAGTTGTACTATCTGTATATGGCGACAAGTTTGAAATACATTGAAGCAAACTTGAAAAAAAATAATGTTTTGGATAAACGTTTTTAACTTTAAATAACTCCGTAATCATGATGAATTGTGAAAATATTGTAGTAACAAAAATGTAGATTATGTTATGATCTATATCTATAAAACAGTACCAATATCTTTTCTATATCATTTAAGATAAGAAAGTTAAGTGATTTTATCTAAGACATGGTGTGATGGCTTCGTAGCTGTCGTCCTTGTGTCATTAAGTGAGAGTTTCTCCACCACTGCAGATTTAGTCTTTAGGTCATGCAAATTAACAATATAGGCTGCAGTTCATTTCGGGATAATAATATTGTCAAAAAGTATGTTTCTGATCTTTTTATGGATACATTTCAGGGTTAATGAGAAAATTCCATCACAATGCAGGTGGCCAGCTGCTTTCTTCCACCTATAGCCTTCAAATGTTATTGAACCTACCATAGGAGAGAGTGAATGAATTAAGGTTCCATCATTCCAAATGATAGCATCATAATTTGAAGGTGCGGCTGAAATGGCATCGGTTGTTTCATTTCCTGAACCTCATTCTGGAGAAAAACAAGAACATCAGATTTTTTAAACGATACACCTTGTCAACATTAATTGCAATCGAGGGAGGATATTGTAGAAATTTATGAGCAAAGAATTCGTCCATATCACCTTGTCTTTATTGTAAGGCTATGTACTATCGGCGTCAAAAATAAGTACCCACCCAGAATTCATGCTCAAGCGTATGCATCCCAAATGCAACCAAAGTTTAATGGGTTGCATAAGCATAGGAGAACGAGAAACTTGCATTGTGCATGTTCGTCAAAAGTTTAGAAACAAGGGAGGGGGGGGCGGTATATACAGTGTTGTCTTAATGAATCATCATGGAAAAAGAAATTCGTCCAATGCCTTTAGATTTAGTCCAACGATTACAAGGTTGAGCTGTATTTGGATAGATCCCGCCTCGGATATCTCAGAGCTGCCAGAGCAGTCTTGATTTGTACAGTGATTCAGTGTTGCCAACTCATTTTTTGCATTTTTTTTTAAATTTCCTCCATTCCCACAGATATATCCGAATCAAACTTGGAACAAAAATTGTTTGACACAATAGAAAACAACTGTGGATGTGTCCCCGTCCCATGGACCCACTGTCAGTGTTGCCGACTTATTTAAAAAAATAAAATCCATATTTTCAAGTTGCTTGAATTACCTTAGACATAGCTGCACCAAACTTCGCTTACACATTATTCGAGACAATAGAAAAATACTATATGTGCCTCCGTCCCCAAGCATGCCGGTTGTTAGTGTTACCAACCTAATTTATAAATTATTTTTCAAATTGTATCTGTACTAATAGGCCTATGAGTAATTTGTAAATATACTAATGGGTACAAAATGGCTATAAGCAGTCGTCGAACGTAGATCCTTTGTAATACCTACGTAATTTTAAATCTGTTACGTAAACAGATTTATTGGTTCAATTTCTGACGCGGTTCAGTGAAGGGTGTTGAGATAATCATCTTGAAATTAGATAGGAATGAAATAAAGTGGTTGAAGGATATGAAAAATTTCGTCTTTTCTGCAGCTAACTACCTCGATACCCCATGCTAGCTTGTATCAAGATTGAGACAGTCAATTGCTTTGCCTTTGTCAAACTAGATAAAATTATGTAACAAACTTTATAGAAGCTTTAAAAGAACTTGTTGGATTAACATTAATAGACTGTCCTGGTTCCAGTCCAGGTCAAGCTTGCTGGCATAACCAACTATACGAGGAAGCTTGTTAAATTTGAAATATACTTGCATTTTGCTTTATTGATAATTCCGGTATCATCTGAGTGTGCTTAATTCCATCGCCCAACACGACTGTTTCACACTGAGATATACTCCGCCAGCTTCCATCCCAAGCCATCTCTTAGCGATCTGAACAACTAAGTATAAATATCGCTTTAGAAAGAACTATATTTCCGAAGCCTTTCAGAAATAGGAAGAAGCCATGAAATTTTGTAAGGTTATGGAAGCTAGAAATTCAAATGCCATTACCTACCAATTTATGAAGGTAGTTAAAGGTATTTGGTAGCGCCACTTGCAAATGATTGGAGCGTGACGTCACATGAAAGAAAAACTCACACGCAACAGGAAAAAAACGATAGGTGAGTTCTTTACGGAGCTAAAAATATTCTAAGCTTAGAGAATTAAAATATGAATAGAGTCTATTTTTTTGCAATAGTCATGTAACGCATTGTATTCTTATCAATTGCGGGGAATGTAACCAAAGAAATGGTTTAATTTAATTTTAACGAGCCAATTAATTTGCCATTGGAGAAATATCCAATGAAATAAAATAAGACGAAATTAGTTGAAGTAATCAAATGAAATAATTTTAGTTCTGCTCGACATCTCACGTCATATTGCAACCGAATAATTCAATCAGATAGTTGGGGCGGTTCTCGAGTTTCGCGGGTCAACATTGGATATACAGAGGCTAGTAAGTAGATTGAGGTGCCGTTGAAATGACTCAAACCCGTATAGCTCATACACATTACAGGGGCGATCCTGGAGATAGGGGCCAGTTTACAACTTAGGAATAACTAGGGCTAAAATGTGGTTGAGATTTCATTGAAAAGGTCTAGCCCCAATTTTTTCAATAGGACATTGATATGATCAACCAAATACGATACTCGCTGCTGAAGTCTGGCGATAGCATATATGCACAATCCCCCAACTGCGCTCCACTTCACTTATTTTACAATAATTACTTTCCTCCTTGTTGCTCAAAGTGTGTGGTAGAACTTTGTAGATTATCTTCCTCAAGTGAATTTTTTTCTTTAAAAAAGAAAAGCCTTTCTAGGTGAAGGGCGTTACTTTAAAATATCGGCATTTGGTTCCATCACAGAATACATATAAGGAAAAGCTAGCATTTAATAAATTAGTAATGACCTCCCCCCCCCCCCGGTTGTCAGCCATCTGCAAGAAACGTTATTTTAAAGAATTGCTATTCGATCGCAAAGATCCTTTCGTGATTACCGTAAATTTCCGCTTGATAATGTCTTCCAATTCTCGCAGTGTATTTCTTATTACAGAATTTCTGCATTCGTAGGTTTTAGAGTTCTACAAAAATAATAATTATTTTACTTTATTTACATTAATGGGTGATCTGACACCTACGGCCTAAACTCACGTATGACCGTCCAAGAAATGGTACAGAATCTCTCGGTCGGAAAAACAACTTCTTGAGCAAGGGATGAGGAAGTAGCGGCCAGGGTTTCTATTTTAAATACTATTCCTACATTCGTCTGATGAGAAGGAATGGACACATAATTCTGAAGTTCCGAACGAAATTAACACAATTATTATCTTTATATTTA
>JAGDQP010023350.1:738-17579 GCA_022664845.1 Lepisma saccharinum
TGTGTGTGTGTGTGTGTGTGTGTGTTTGTTTGTGTGTGTGTGTGTAAAGCAACAAATATGTGTCAGTAGGGTCTGAATATTTGCACTGCTTAAAAATTTATGATTGTTTAAAGTCAGGGTTGAGTTACCTTTCGGACACCCTGTGTAACAAATAAAAAGAACAATCAATACAACTGGATACTTTAATTCTTATAAAGAATTTGTTTTAAAGAACTACACATCAGGGAGGAAAGAAACAAAACAAATTTAAAATGGAGTTGAAACAGAATACTCTTACCTGAAGGATGGCTTCAACAAGTGTAACTGTTTTTCCGGTTCCCGGTGGACCAAAGATAATGTATGGTGCAGGTCGAGATGAACCTTTTAAGATATTTTCAACGGCTTCCTTCTGTTCGGGATTATTTTCAATTTTCTTGTCATAATATCTTCCAACAGAGAACAGAGATTAATAATAACAATAATTAAGAGAGAACAATTTGTGTTAAGTAAAGTACGTTCGACATTTTTCTGAATAAAACACATTTCACAATTGAAATGTGAATCTGTTTTTTAAAATAAATTATGTCACACATAACATGATATATTGAGACTAGCAGATCTCACCACATGTAAGTAAAATTCCTAATAAGAATGAATTGCAATTATAAGATAAGACAAGACGTATTTGCATTTATTAGATCATATATGCTGGTCTCAGGCAAAGTTGTGAGAAAGTCATAAAACAATGGACCATATAACGAGACATTAAGTACAATGTAGTGGAACGGATCAGATTGAGACATTCTAACTACATAATATTAAGTAATTATCAGAATGTATTCATGTAATTATCAATGTGTTTATGTAGAATCTTGGAAATTAAAAAATATATCAGAAGGAAAGAAATGTCCTCTTAGGTTATAATATAAATGAGTTAAGTGATTATTTTTACCGAAAAATATGAAGACTTCAGAATTCATAGTGGTTATACAGCGTAAGTGAACAATAGAAGAGAGCATACAGGAGTTATTACAAAAAGAAAGCTTGCAGCGCTGTAAAATGCATATGCAATCTGTTCTATACGTTCTGATGAGAAGTTGGATATTAAGTGACTTATTCTGAGGCACTTGTTTTATGCCTATTTATCATGATTCTTGTATAAACACAGCTTCGTCTGTAGAAACTTGCTTTATGTTATTGCAGTAGAATAACTAGTGTGTACAATTGTACATTCGACATGCTATATTGGTGTGGGGTTAACTCTAGCTTGCGCTTTACATACTGTCATTGCAAATAGTACAATTAGAATACCAGAATCTGAGCTTTCTATCCACGAAGATGTTTCAGTTTTTATGGTTCAGTATCAACAATAATTTTTCACAATCAAAAAATAAAAAACTGAATAACATACAAGTAAAATGAAGGATACAGAGGAAGAACAAACATTGTCCAAAATATGGATTTTCAAAGAGAAAATAATATAAACTTGCAATCTCTATGCTTTTCCACTGTTCTCGGCATCTTCAAATCTGAATAACGTCTGACTCAGTTGACTTAACTCTTTTACTATTTGTCACGTGAAAAATGCCTCATGGAACAATAAAATGCTATTATAACCTCATTTTTGCACTTTTGGGACTATGTTGGCTTTTTATCATCGCATTTAAAATCAGTAGGTTGACAAGAGTGTTCAAATAAGATAATGTATGATAGAAATCAAAGAATAGCAAATACGCCGTTGATATCCCGGTTTCTATTAAATTTTAACCAACAAATGATATATTAAGCATAGAGTTATAGGGAGATGGATGGATTAATCACATATTTAATTAAACAAGTGCTTTAACCAGTTAAAAATATATAAGGTTGAATGGTTTACATATTTAATTTGTCTCAATGCATCCACGTACTTATTAGTGTTTGGGTATCTGCATTAGTTTTACTAAGTTTATTTCATACAATGATTCCGTAAATGAACGTAAAAGTGTGGAACATGTTTTTTACAACCAGTAACGAAGGATACGTTTTAGTTAAGAACCAAGTTGTTGATTTACAAGATCAGAAATGTGTGCCGATAAATATGGTAGATCGGAAGTATTTGAGACTCCATGAGTTATTCTTGTAACTGTTTACTACCGCTCTAGTTCTAGGAAACAGTAAGTTATTTCTGTAACAAATAACATTACAAAATGAAATCGTTATCACTTGGAGCAGTAAGTCGGAATGATTAACCATGTACACATAAAACTGTGCTTGCTCCCTCAAATTAGATTACTAAGCATTAGTAATGTCTTACATCAACTGAGAAGTGTCATTCAGTAATGATGGATATGTCCCACATTCCTCATATAGTCCGGGGAACACCACATGATACATGTCGCTATGATCCATATTGTCCACTGCTCTGTGCATGGTAACGCATGGATACCGTGTGCACGAAAAACGAACATCAAACCTCATATCTGGGTAGTAAATGCTTGAAAGCCTGGAAAAATTAAAGACATTTTAAAAAGTTTCAGCTTTCTGGTTGTTCATGGTTATTACTAAGCACAGACATTGATATTAAATATTATAATCTTAAGCTCTATTCAATTATTCTTATTATCGTATTACTGAACAACTTTGCACGAGTTTTGAGTAATATTGTAAACGAAAAAACCTACAATACAATATTAAGGAGATGCGTAACCTTCGTATTTGATAATTAGCAATTGAAGTGGCTAATCAAAACAATTAACATCAATCGTATAGTGAAACTTAATTACCTTTGTTCATACTTATACGTGTATGTTAGGCACCTACCTATATAATGTAATTCTATTACGTATTTTAACCTCGTACTGTGGCAAGTTCTATGCCACATGTCTATTATGTATACCCCTACTTGTAAATGGTCAACTGAACACTGAACAAATACACTAATATACTTAGAAGTAACATATCAAAGTAAAAAGTATATCAAAACTTTTGTCCCAAGTTCTTTGAAAGTGTCACGCGGAGAAAAATACATAATCAAACCAAAGAAGTTGAGTAAGGTGAACGCTTTGCACAATAATAATTAACAGATTATTAAAAGCTTTATAAAAAATAATCGTTCTAGAAAAAATATTTCATTAGTCATATATGCGGTATATTCTTTGTTATGTCCTATATTTGCATAAGTTTGAAGTAAATAGGTGTATTGTTTAAGATTCTTCTCAAGCTTGAAATTATTGTAAATAAATTATATTTGAAGTAATATATTTCTTTTATTTTCATAACTTTAAAGTTATTTCCTCCCTGTTACTGGATTTCCACATCGGTGTAACGATCATTATCCTACATAAATAAATCCATGCTTAGTTCTAAAGCTTGAGCTCGTTTTACTCTTGCTTTATTCTCCTTTCCTTTATCTAGGATGTCCATGCAAATGACGCCGGAAGATGGTTACAATTTGCGTTCAGCCTGTTTATGCCTACGAGTAATTTTGTCAAAACGGGGCCACATTTCGTTGCAAGTGGTTACAATAGCTTACATAAACAAAAGATTAGTTGTAGAGACAGGTTCTCGATATGTTCAATACCTCGATACTTGTAAAGTGTCGGTATCGGTCGATACTTCAAATAAAGAACTCGGTACTCTTTCGATACTTTTATTTGACACTGACATCTTTCTCTTGAAGATTTCTCTTCAAAAATAATTTGAAGCAGGTTTCTTAGTTTCATATTTTGGGAAGGAGATCGCAGCTGAACCTTAAAGATGAATTGGTGAGTAATTTTCTTATCTTTTAGTTCTTCGACGCCTGGCTTCCTGCAGCTAAAAGAAGCTTCTTGTCTCAAGTGTCAGGGACAGCGGTTGATTGCATACTTCTTCATTGTCAATTTCCATGTCTCTTGAGTTACGGATCTTGTGAAAAGATGCTCTTTTCTGCTGCTGTGCCGCTTACTTCATTACGAAACAATGAATGGAAAGCTTTCCTAACAGGCGGCTACTTTCAGTAATTCAGTAACGTACAAACCCCCAACACACAGATATGAACACACATACCGCCTTCAAACAAGAAGACATTCAGTTTGTACTCTGTTAAATATGCGTGAGTAAAAGAGGAAAGAACCTCCCCATCCGGTCACAGTGCCGGTATTGCCAAGTTTAAAAGAAAACAGTCGCCAGCCGATCATTAACCCTTAAAATATACACACTATGATACTGTACGGTTTCTTAATGTTTTCTGTGTGTGTCGGTACCAGAGAGAGAGATGGCAGGGGAGGTTTTATGAGATTGGGATGTGTGAGAGAAAATGAGGAAGGGACAGAGAGAGAGAGAGAGAGAGAGGTTTTATGAGAATGAGAGAAGAAGCACGAGCGAGCGAGAGAGAGAGAGAGAGCAATTTGCTTGGGTGTCTGTTGAAGTATTTTAAGAGCGTTCTGTAAAATAAAATATCCCAACGCCGTGAAGTTCAATATCCATTCATATACCATATATCATCCATACGGCCTGAGCCATAGTTGCCTAAAGGCCTTAAAATAAATTAAGAAACTAGTACTAGATACATACATTTGGGCAATCTGATATTTTGGCATTATAATATACTCAGTGAGACTTTTCAATTGATGTATAACATGTTCAGGATTGGGTAGTGTCACTTTCCTACAATCTGCTTGTTAGTATATCCATTAACTTTATATCTATGATAGATATAACAGGTTGATTTTACGCTGAACCTTATGATGATACACATACTCAATGTGTAGCTAATTCAAATACTTTGGATCAATCCAGTACAATGTGACTGTTACTTACTGCTCAGAAAAATGAATGCTCACAAATTCTGCTTCAACGTCACGCACAATGCCTTCATACTCCACAGTACCAACATCAGCTATATCCTCGCCAAACCTCCTTTTAATGTAAACGAGATCATTTATCAATACTGAGGGTCTTCTTTCTGCCAAGCCAGGTACCTAAGAAGAGAAGAAAATAAACGGTTTGACCTGATTACCCTTAACATTTCATATTCCTTCCTATGGGGTGCCTCAAATAATATTGTACATAGTAAGAAGTATGGAGAAAAGAGGTTTATACTTTATTAGCGTTAATATTAGAAATATAAATTAACATAGGTTAATCTTCTTTCTTGCCTTAAACTCATGTGTATTTTCAAGAAGTCTGACATCAACTCTTGGCGTTTCACTTGTTCATATTGCACGAGAAATGTTCTACGTAGAAGACGTGAAATAATTAGCATTGTAGTCAATTCTAGCGCCTTCCGATTTTCACTTCTTTGCATCCATGGGAAACGCACTTGCTGACCAGCGCTTCACATCTTACGAAAATGGCTTGATGACTGGTTTGCAGCACAAGAGGCACAGTTTTTTTGGTCTAGCATCCACACACTGCCGGAACGATGGCAGAAATTTATCACTAGCGATGGCCAATACTTCGATTAAAATAGTTCTTAGCATTGTCATCCAATCACTGTGTCTTTTATGTATATAAATTCCGGTTTCATATTTACACACCTGGTAATTTACACAATAATACTTATTATTATTATTAATTCAGATGGACTCTATTAATATGTGCCGAAAAATAATTCTATATGATCAGCTTTGTCATCGGGAACATGTTTGGCTAGTCTTTGCAAATATTTAATTGTGAAACTACAGTCAGTTAATTGAGCATAAAAATGAGTTTATTGACTTTATGAACTAGTAACATTATCACAGGAATATTTTTACACTTCCCATCCCTGCTCGGAACCTACATATAAATTATGATTGACAGTCTATGGCTGCAAATATTGCGCGCGGACCCCACTTTATACCCAGTCTTACTATAAATACTGTCCCAATTTTTGAGGGAGGCTATATGTCCGGTCCTAAACGCCTGCACATTCCCGAGGTGTGGAATGAAACGTGAATCATAGCTAGTTGACCTGCAGAAGTGGAAAGTTATTTGTACTAAGTGTTCACGAGGGACTGGGGTAGTTATGAAAATCGTCTAGTTGTGATAGCGCTTCATAAAGTAGAAAAATCACCCTGGGAGATTTTCAAAACGCTCCAGAAGCTACAAATTAGCAAGAGGTTCGAGTACCGCACTATCCATTAGTTCAATGGGACTGAAACTGTAAAGGACTACTCTAGTCAAGGAAGACCACGCACAGTGCGGACTCCAGAAGTGGTTAAAGCAATGGCGGTACGTGTGTGCAGAAATCTGGTAAGGAGACAGTCAGTGATGATGCCACATGAGCTAAACGTGTCACCAATGTCTATATCTGGCACGTTGAGCAGTGACCTGGGACTCCATGCTTACAAACCACGCGAAGTATACATCCTGACAAGTGAAATGAAGCTTGAAGGCTCCTTAAAGCGCTTATTTACGCGTTACGTAGCAAATCATCACAATATAATCCTGTTCAATGATGAACATTTTTTCAGTGTTGAGGAGACTTTCAATGCCCAAAATGACAGGGTATATGCCAAATCCTCTAGAGAAGCTGGTAAAAAGGCTCCAAAGTTCCAGATGGGTCATCATCCGGCATCAGTCATGGTGTAGTGTGGGGGTGAGTTATGATGGATCAACAGGACTCCATTTCTGTGAGAAAGGGATGAAAACATCGGTCAAAGTGTACCAGGAGGCAGTGCGTGACAACATTCTCTTTCATGGACAGAACTGAAGCTTCTAGCAGGATTCATCCCCAGCACATAATGTTTGGACAATCCAGCACATAATGTTTGGACTATCCAGCAGTGGCTGGGGGCAAATGTTCCTCACTTCATTTCGACTACAGATTGGCCTTCTGCATGTACAAACCTAAACACTAGGGACTACAAATTGTGGTCCAATCTTCAGTAAAGGGCTGAAGAGAGACATCCCAATATTGACAGTTTAAAGCAGTCTCTTGTGAAGTCAGCTGCAGAGTTCCCAGTCCATGTGCTGCGTAATACTATTGATGAGTGGCCACGAAGACTTAAAGGCTGTGTGCATTAACAAGTGGTCATTTTGAATAATTATTTCTGATTTTATTTCTTCATACCTGCCTGTAACTCATATTAGTAGGATATTATCTCTCAGCATTTTGTTTCAATTTGCTTCGAATGTTGTGACAGTATTTAAGGTAGAACTAGGTAGTCATGTTACGGGAGTTGTGGGCGAATACGAAATACTAAAGGTCGCCCCTGTTGTTTTATTCGTATGCTTGTCCACACATGTCAGTTTCGTGGCGATTGTATCAATGCATGAATTTGCCAGTAATATGCCAGTAACGCGGGTATGAATGAAAACGAGTCGCTTCCAGGAAGACAAAATAGCATCTTTGAAAACTTTGAGTTTTCTTACTTCGCCTTGAAAGATATTGGTCACCTAGTGCACGCGTGTGAGAATCTGTGGGGAAATAAAGCCAATATTGAATTGAGAGCAAAAACAACCAAACAGTAATTTATTTTCAGAAGTACCGTTTGTGTGGTACGTGCCATAGGTATATAAAATGTATTGATAACAGGAAACGTGTTCCCAGAATAACACTGTTTCTTAATTTAGAACAGAATGTCAAAATCATTGCTGTATGCTTCCATGGGATGAGACTAGTTTCGTCCTCATAAAAGTGAGTACAGAAAAGACACGTGTCAATTTCGTCTTGAAATTTGGAGAAATGTGGTTCAGTTCTGTCCCACAACTCTGTGTTATAATTACATATAAATGGTGTAGTTAGGATCAATAGTGAAGATATTGCGGCACGTTGTGTGAACGATATTAAAGATTAATAATAGAAATAAAATAAAAGAAAGAACGGACCTATGGCGGATACAGTGCTGATTTTACGAGATCTGAAAGTGCTAAACAACCGGCAAAAACACTAGTTTTCATAATACGTGATTTCCTAATATTTTCCGTGTGTCAGTGACACACACACATGCAAAGAGAGAGAGAGAGAGAGCAATTTGACTGCGTGTGCACAATCCTCAAAACAAAAGCAGTCAGAAGTGACAGAAAAAGTGTGCCAAAGCCAAGTTAATTCCGATAGAGCGGGAATGCTCGTGTTCCTTAACAAGAAATTATAACAACCAGTCATTGAAAAGTATTTTCAGGTGTTATTGTTGGTTTTCTTATATTTTAATATACCCTATTAAGTGAAAGAAATATTAGCTTTAACAGTTTCAAATTATTAAAAAGACGAATTCAACTCTTTGTAAAGAATTGGATATTTAAGATCAAATTAGACAAAATTAATGTTAGTATTTACGATAGAAGACGAAAATACAGTAGAACAGTTAAACAACAGAAAACATTATACACATTTATATATTACTTTTGATTACATATATATCATTCGCATTATCCCAAATAGCATGGGATATCGTATCTAGATCCACAATATGCGTACAATGCCTCATCATATTTGGGATCAAACGAGAACATTCCTAGGATATTCTTTTTGAATATTAAAAGAATATTCTGGGTTAGAATTTCAGGGATATTCTGAGAATATCTCCAAAGAATAATTGTTCTCGACATATTAGTAGGATATACTTGGTATATCTCCAAGAATATCC
This sequence comes from Lepisma saccharinum, assembly GCA_022664845.1. NCBI lineage: Eukaryota > Metazoa > Arthropoda > Insecta > Zygentoma > Lepismatidae > Lepisma > Lepisma saccharinum. Next base: position 9,249 of record JAGDQP010023350.1, read on the forward strand.
TTAAGATATGTGCGCATTCTGGACATTCAGTGCTAAGAATATCGTAGAATATCCGTGGAATATTCGTAGCATATTCCTGTAATGTACCTGTGTTTTGAGGGGAAAGAACAATGTTAAAGAAAGTACCAAAAGTCAAAAATAAATACCAGTATCGCGTATCAAGAAATTCTGGTATCGATCTATCTCTGATTTAGATATTACTTAATTACCTTTAGTTAAATATGAACAATGTTGATGAAAGTATCGACTAAGAAGTATCGGAGGTCAGAAATAAGTATCGGTATCGAGAAATTCTGGTATCCACCCGTATCTAGTTAAATGCTAGTAACGAATATTTCACCTAAGCTACTGTTGCTATTTCACCCAAGAGAAGTGCGCCAACAGCCTGCCGGTCGCTCTGATATCGCTCTCGTACCCTACAATCACAACAGTGGTTTTGCTATCCAGTTTAGTTTCAATCTCAAAATCTATCGTGCACTTAAACAGTATGTTGTACCATATGTTATCCGTAAAGAACAGGGTCGACTTCAAAATACTGTATATACGTTGGAGATAGCAGTATAGTAAAGTATCGAGAGAAAGTTTTGTATTGTAGCTGTTTAACGATCTAATGCCACAAAAGTCACATTAAGAAAATATAAAGATTTTGCAAATCAGGTATTGTCACTGGGCTAGCTTAGATAGAACTTGAAAACATAATTACAATCTTAATAGTTGAACTTGATCCATTCCCTATTAATTACCTTCAAATTGTACCAGACATCACCTTTTTCCAAGCACACACCTGTCATGTTGTATATAAACATCTTAACAGTGAGATCACATTCTTCAATGTGTAGCAAAGTATGAAACCAGTCCATATAATTGTCCTCTCGAAGAGTGCTTTGGTACAGATTGCTGCATAAAATAGAAGAAAATATATAGTACAATTTTTTCTTCTTTTGACACAAATTTTTATAAGCTAGCCGTATTGTTTTATTTTTCTACTGTATTTATTTAATTTTGTCTTCCGATATTTCATAGTGTTATAATGTAGATGGTAATCAGGGCGAATTCGAACAGTGCCAAAATAGATCCAAATACTTCTAATCATACGTGAAATGAGTTTATAATGTAGCGAAAAAAATTAAGTTTATAAATGTAGCATCTCGAATGCTGATACCGTTGCTCATACCATGTGGTATTTGTGGTAGACAAACAGCGCATGTGTGGGTTTTCTTGGGTGCTCCCGTTTCCTCCCACTTTCTTCATTGCACCAATTCATCCCATTATCAACCATTCGCTCTTAGCCATAACTGCCTAGAGGGCTTAAAATAAATTCAAATTGAAACTCGAATACTAATATGTTAACCTTGGCTTTCGTATCTTTGCGTTTTACTTCTTTAAAACAGCTAATGTATGAAGAAATTGATAACGGATCGGAAGAGACGGATGCGCAAATGAAGAACTATATTTTCAAGGGATATGCTGAGATGTGGACAAAATTCGCTGTTCTATATACGGTATCACGTAGGAGAAAATGTCACTGCATACCTTCCTTATACTCTGCGTTGGTTATGTATTGTATATACATATATAATGTAAACTTTGTTTCGCGTTTATTTGTGTATTAACATCAACCTCAGAAAGCAATGAAAATTTGCTTCTAAGTTTCAAAAGTATTTTGTTTGAAATTTAATTCTTGTTAACGTTTGATGATAATATTGTACACAGTAAAAAATAGTTGTGTTAATTCATCACAATGCGGTATTCTGGCGTGACTACCACTTTTCGTGTGTTAAATCAACAAAACACACGGTGCTGTTTTCGGTACTGAGAGGAAGAAGTGACTGCTGCAGTGAGATTTGAACATGGGTTGCTTAGTTAGAAATCGAGCGTTTTTTTAATAATTATTTCTATCTTGCAGTCTCTACAATATCCGAAATAACTCTCAAACTCTATATTTATTTCCAAAACATAGAAATATCAAAACTTACAAACAACCTCTCCAATTCTAAACAAATTTCCTTATAAACTAAATAACCGAAACTAAATCCAGAACAATAAAAAACACAAACAAAAATCTTAATATAGAGCACGGTAATAATTAGCATAATGTTTCCAACGATTTTCTTTTTTAATGTTCCAATAATTTAGTAGAAGTTCCTGAATATACCAATTGGCGTAATCTATTTCAGGTTTCTTTTTAGAATATCTAAAGTTTGGGCAATTAGCCACATCGAAAATTTTCGGCGAGCTGGGGGGAAGATGCGAAATGCAAGGCGACAGAAGACTTCTTCGAAATCTAGATCTTGGTAGTGACACCTATTTACTCTACCGGATATTTGCTTGAACTTTTCCTATATTAACTCTTTCTTTTTACATCCAATTAGGTTATGATATAAATTATCTCTTACCCCACAGAGATTACAAGCATTTGTCTCCCTCATTCTTTATTTTTTAAATTTTCACCAGTTATGTCAATATTATGGCATTGGATAAATAATTGGTGATGTAGAAGGAAATTATCTTTTAATTGGGACAGATTTTTACATATAATTTGCCAGTTATTTCCCAATTTCAACTCCATGGGGCTTCTGTGACAAAATCTACTTTCATGAATTGCTTGTAAAATTGTTTTACAGTATATTTCTCCAGCAGTATATGGCCTATCACAGCAGAAGCAAAATTCCATTATGATGGAAGATAATATTTTCGAAGGGCCTTAAATTGACCGAATGTCAATGGGGACAACATCGGGTACGTTTTTATAGCGTTATATGATATAATTTATCTAAAGTTACATAGGACTCTCACTCAACGATGGGCAAGGAGGGTGTGAGCTTGCAATTTCACGTTTATTAAATCTACCCTCCCTCTATTCCTTTGTACAGAACTTGATGTTCAATTCTTAACATCTGCTGATGCCAAATAAAATAACCCAGGTATTTATTTACTTTTGGCCAAAATTTTGAAGGAAAGGGCAAGATTTGGAAAGGATAGTACAATTTTCTTAAGATGAAAGTATTTATGAATCTGGCTCTGTCAAGAACTGAAGATAAACAATTTTGGTATTTTTTAACTCTGCAACTATTATTTGGATTAGGAGGACTCTGGTTGCCTCTATAGTTTTCTTAAAGTCTTTATACCAAGTTATCCCTAGAACGTTCATGTACTCGGATACTTGAATCCCTATTTACGTCTTCTTACTAATAGGGGCCTTCCAATATAAGGCTTGAGTTTTCGACGGCTTAATATGAATCCCTGCCACTTGACTGAAAACTTTAAGAATGGGGAGGATCGACATAGTTCCTTTCTCATTTCTGATGAAAAAAATTACGTCGTCCGCATACAGCAGACTTCGGATAGGATACTGAACTAGAGATATACCTGACAGGGCGTTAGCAACAACAAAAGCGAAAGATAGCGAAGAAAAGCGAGGCGCACGAACAGCCTTGCATAAACCCTCTCCGCAGTGGTAACTTAAACCGTTTACGGCCATTAACCGACACTTTTACATATCGGATATTATAGATCCATTTTATTAGGTTACTACATTTTAAGGGAAGGTTCATCAGTTCCATTACTGCAAACAATTAAGAGTGTTTCACTTTCGCATGAGCGTTAGTAAAGTCCGTTTTTAAAAATAAAAAGGGGATAATCCCACCGCTTTTGCATAAAGCAAAAGGTCTCTAATGTTCATCAAATAAACATAGATCAGGTTTATCCCTTGGATCCCGCTTTTAGGATAAGGAGATACTCATGTATGGGATGAGTTTAAGTGATGGGATGAGTTTAAGTGATATGTGATGTATGAGTTATTAATTGTGTGTATCTTCGACAAGATGATGTGTGATTTATAATAAAAATGCATCTGCGACATAGAACCTTACGATTGCATAAGTGTATCATTGTAGTTTACAGAATAACCTATTTACCTATACATAGCAGTGGCGCAATGTTGTACATATTGTCAAGATGATGTAATCAGTATTTCCAATTGAACCACTTAATGTTAATGAACCAGATATAGAGAATCATTTAGAGCGTTTTGAGTTGTTCTGTGTTGCTCAATCGATTGACGATGAAAAGAGAGCAAATACATTACTCGCAGTTTTGGAACCAGAAGCTTATAGTACTTTGAAGGATGTTAGTGCACCGGATCCAATAGTTCAGAAATGTTACTATGAACTTAAGACGATCTTGCTGGAGCATTTTGGACGTAAACCTACAGATATAATGAACGGTATAAATTCCATATCATGAGACAATCTGAGTTATAATCTATTCAGGATTATGTAAGTGTATTGAAGAAACAAGCTCTCAGATGTAATTAGGAAGATTTCTTGGATGTCATGCTTCGTGATCAGTTTGTGGAGTGAAGCTATACGTGAAAGATTGTTATCTGAAGGGAAGCTAACTTTCAGTAAGACTGTAGAGATAGGTACTTTAATAGAACAGATAGATGAAGAAGGTGATTCGTTAAAACTAGATGTACCGCAAACTTCTCAGCGAGATGCGATTTATAAAGTAAATAAGCAATCTTACGGCAGATATGAAAGGAATTTGCGCAACTTAAAGTCAAAGCAGTTCCCTTGCAGAAATTGGCCAAATATCATGAGAGAGGACAATGTATACAGTGAATGCAATTTCCTTTAGATGTCATAGAAAGGGCCATCTAAAAATTGCGTGTTTCGTGAAAAACATACAAGAAATGCAGGTTAAAAATAACGAAGTAGATACTGCTGAAAGGTATGTAGAAGAACCACAGTCCGCCAATGTAAGATCCATTTACGTAGATGACTTGATGTTAGTAGATAATTTCGTATCTATTAACGGTGGCTTTGATAGAATATCGCCTACAATGACTTTAGATGTTCAGATTGCAAACCATTTGTGCACCTTTTTTTGGGTGACACAGGAGCAACGTTAAATTTAATACCGATTTGTTTGTTGCAAAATTTTGGGTTGTGAGAGGTTCATCACACATAAGTCTGGATCTGTGTATTTGGTTAATAACACTACGTTGTCTATATTGGGTGAAATCACGGGCGTCGTTAGAGGAGGGACAGGAGGACGTGTCCCCTGCAATAATTTTCTGTCATGTCTAAGGTCGCGAACTTACCGGCATTTTACCGATAAGGCCAAATAAATTGTTGAAATTGTTGCATTTCAAAATTTCGAAAATACATCCTCGATTTCTGTATAGAAAATCCCAGATTGAGGAAGCTTTAAACAAATATGAAATCATACTGCAAATTCTGGAGGACTTGGTGGAAGATAAATACGAGAAAGCTAGTAGGTTGCTTCAGAATTTCGAAAATGGAGTGACTTATCTTGGCTGCATTATAGCTCTCGAATTGCTATCCTATCTTTAATTGCTGAATAAAACATTTCAAGCAAGGACTGTTAACCTGTCAGGACTTCCTGAAATGTGAGGAATTGATCTCAAGTGCCATTAGTGACTTGCATTCTGAAGAAAAGTTTTCTGTGCTTTTTGCGAATTGCCAGAAAAAAAATTAAGAGCTTCATCTCCTTCCAGTAACCCTTCCGAGACTGAAGCAGCCACCGAAAGACTTACAGGACCTGTTCATGAATATAAATCTGTCGAGGACTACTTCAGAAGAGAATAGTACGAAGTGATTGACTCAGCTCTTTTGGAATTAAAAAATAAATTCGACCAATCAGTAATTAAGCAAGCTCTATTGATTGAAACCCAAATGACACCTTCTTATCCCATAATCGTGTCTGGTAAACAGACCCCTTCTTTCTCTTTCCTTCGTCTTGCCCAAACGAAAATCAGCAAACATCATGAGCACATTTTGTTTTTCAAAATAGACATGAATTAGTATCGGTAAAATGAAAGAATAAAAGCGAGACGAATCAATATACATAAGTTGATGCAGGGAGAAATTTAAACACACAATGAAACATTGAAACCGATGAATGTCTGTTAAACAGAGGCAGAGATATGAGAGAGAGAGAGAGAGAGAGAGAAGAAGAAGTGGAACTAAAGATAAAAATATGGAATTTAATAGTAGTAAAAAGATTAAGTTCAGTTCCCACACAATAGAGTTCCTTTCCCACAAATCTAACACCAAGATAGAAGTGACTTTTGGACTTTATATTTGTTCAAAGCTCTTCGAATATATAAAGGGTTCTTCAAAAATTCATTAAGTCACTTTCAAAATGGAAACCAAACTTGGTGGTCAGATTAAATACTCATGATTCCCAGTGAAAATCAAGAGTTTTGAGACACATCTAGGATGTCAAAAGTGTAACACACATGTTTTTTTTTCGCGGGGTTCGGTTGCAAATTCGGTGAAGCTTATTAAATATACTGGTTCGGAATACTTTGAAATCAGGAATTCTGCCAGGATTTTCACATTGGGATGTGTAAAGTCAAAATTGGGAGGGTGGATTAGAGTTTTGCACGGTTTCTATCAAAAAGTTCGAGGTAGTCTCCAGAATCTGGGGTTGACAGCCCCACAGGGACCGGGGTCTGGCGGAATCACTGATTGTAACAAACCCAGTAGATACCATAGGCCATATCTTCTATTCCAGACTATGAATGCAAAGTGTTCATAAAAAGAAAATGAATGAATGATAATTTTTCTTCTTAATTTCTATCAGAAAGAGCCAAGATAAATCCAAACTGTATGAAAATGAAAAGTTAGAAATGTTCAAAAGCAAAATTATCATGTTCCTTATAGGCATAGTAAACTTTACATGTTCCACATTGCAAACGTGAAAAGAAGAAACACATGTAATAATATGTTAGTAAATTAGAACATGGAAACGAATTTGGTGCCAAACTAATATAAAAAGAATTCTTCTCTTGAAATAACGAAAAAAAAGGGGGGGGGGCATTTGCTACTCATGTCTTAAAATTTGTCAGTTCTGGATATGCCACTATATATTCCACCTATTGCGAATATAACGTTCTAATAATTACAACACTAATGAAGTAGTGTTTATAACAATTCGCACAAATGGAATAAACACGGCAAAGCTGAAACGGGTCACCAGCTGTCAGGGGATGCTGGTCAGGTCGAACGCATTCTGACGCGGTGATTCGATGTAGATTTGATGACCCGGAAGATGAAGGAAAAATTTTAATAGTTTCATTGCGTTTGAACAGTGTTTATTTCAGGGGTGACCATCATCGGAGATTTTACCCCGAGAACACGAAAAATACGACGTCAAAATTCCCATTTAAATAGATTTTTTAAAACCGGGTATCGGGTTACCGGGTCACTCATGTTTGGGTCAGTCCCTATCACCGGGTCATCGAAAGTGGCCTGGATTTGTGTAAGAAAGAGTGTGTGTTAATTAAGAGAAGAAATAAACATGAATAGAGAGAGGGAGAAGTAAAATAAGAGAAAGAAGCAGCGAAGACACGATAACAATACATTAAGAAAGAGAGGAAGGGAGAAAGATCAATGAAAAATATGAAAAATACATTACCATTATGCTAAACAGCACACACCCTGTTTACTAGGATTCTGACCAGTGATACTTCGTTAAGTTCTCCACAATCCGGAGATGAATCTTTGGTTGAATACTTGAGTGTATGCGAAAAAGAAACTGACTGGTGGGGAGTCGAACTCGGGTTTTCAAATTAGAAGTCGAGCACGATAGCGATAATCCACAGACGATTTTATCCAGAACGTGCTTAACAAATGCTATAGTGTTTGTTCCTACGAATAATAACATGAAAATGGATACTTCATATCAATTTCATGTTCTTAACTGTCCCCCTGAGACTTACTTTGGACTTTTCCAACCAACATTTGTAAATCGTTTTCCTCTCTATAATGACTTAGGTGTTTCATTCCACAGTTAGAAATATTCTCCGTTGGGTATGAGAAGTAATGATTGGATTCTTCACGACCGCTTTGTAAAAAGAAACTTTGCTTGAAGAGGATTTGAACCTATGTTGGTTTCCTTTAGTATTTCAAATTCCCGCACTTTTCATCTACTCCATTTTGCCAACGAAATACAGCACCCATGAATTATGAAGTTCAAATGCGAGGAAAATGTGACATTGAGTATATGTGATATATTTTGTCTGTATGTATTCTTTAGTAAGTAAACACATGTGTATGCATGTCCTTTTTGTCATGTCGAATGATGAAATGAATATATTATTTGAGTTTTAAGAACAAATCCAGTTTAGAGTAAGTATTATCAAATTAAATTACGATCATTTGTTGTCTTTTATTTTAACGTAAACCAGCCTGAACGAAGCGAACATTACAATATATATATATATATATATATATATATATATATATATAAATCAAATAAATCACAGCCATAGTCAATCCACTACTGGATGAGGCCTCTCCC
>JAGDQP010023350.1:17679-29285 GCA_022664845.1 Lepisma saccharinum
TACTGCTGCCACGCTGACCAGACGGGTTGGGATATATATATATATATGTCATTAGCAAATGGAGAAGTTAAAACTGCAAGTAAAGGTTCTAATACACTTCGTGCAGTATGACAAGTTGAACGTAACAAAAATTAAAACTTTTGACAGTTTTTATTTAAGTATCAAAAGTCGTCACTTGCAGGCGATTCGAATCTACAACCATAAGGTTTCCTACTTAAGCAAGTGCCTCAGGATTGAATTTGATTCGGCATAATATGTCTATATTACACGAAAGTGTAGGTTCTTGTAAATTTCCGAACGGACTAACTTACTGACTGAAGTCGCTTAGCATCAAAATTATCTCCACATTTTCAACTTCTGTGGAATAAAAAAAACTACATGAACTTGCCATAATGTTAGCGGTATAGAACTTGCCTACTCGCGTAGCTCTGATTACCGAAGTCTTTCAGGCCCTTGGTTATTTTACACTCAGTAAATTATAATCATAGCGCACTCTTTAGCAGCTCTTAGAAAGTTTAAGTTCAGAAATTGACCTATGTGGCAACCTTGCAACAACATGAGTGACCACTGCGCGTGTTTTAATACAATGAGTGTATTAGTGCAGTTTTCGAATACTGATCTTTGTGAAGAAAATAATGTTTGTATATCTAGTCGTGATGTAGCGAAAAATATGTGAATAAAAGTAATTAGAACTTTTCTGTTGGGTTTATTGTTCATAAAATAAATTATAATACAACGATGTTGCTATGTCTGTAATAATTAACGATGAAGTTTTGCTTATTTCCACTTGGGACGTTAAATACGGTTTTCGAAACTTTTAACAAAATATAATCTAACAAAATAGTAGTCAATAGAAGATCAACTCATAAATGCACGAAACACTGTAACTGAAACAAAAATCAGTATTATATAATTTTTACTTGGCTTTTATTTCAATAAGAGTTGAGCTTAAAGACTGCTGTCTTCATGGCCGTGCGCGCTGCGTCGCGTTATTATTTTCTCCCTTTTTGTCCATAAAGCTGGCGACGCGAGTTCGAATCCCTAAGCATGCTCTTCTTTTCCCACAAAGCTCCGTCATCTATGTTCGTATTGCATGCACGTAATAGCCTCCATTACAGATGGAGGAATCAAAATTAAGAGGTCCAATATTTTAAGGTAGCTAACATACCAGGTAGACAGGAGAAATTAACGGAGCTTTCTTGTTCTTGCTCGACCTAAATCCACATTGTTCTCACCTAACTAATATCACTGGTTTCTTGGTTTTGGTAAATTATACTATTTTAGAATTGCATTTCTTTAAGTGAACTTATGTCAGGCCACATTGCATGCACAAAAAATCAATTTCTGAGTAGTATAATAATGGTTCCAAAATACGAGCTGCATTCCCCCTACTTTCTAAGGTAAGTTGGAGTTTTACAAATGAGGTTGGTGTATATTATTCCTCCAAATGCATCTAATCAAGTGAATAAAATATTTTACGATTTTGAAAGAAAATTATATTGGCGTTGGTCAGGGTTTCTCAACGTGGAGGTCGCGACCCCCAGAGGGGTCATGAGTTGTGTGTAAGGGGGTCGCAAGAGAAGGTGAACAAATTAATTTAGATAAGGTTTGTAGGTTAAAACTAATAAATTTCGAAGACGATATTTTATTTTGCTTATTGTTTTTATAATTAGGGTCTACTAAAATAATGTAATTTGTTGAATAGTTTTGAATAATATAATTAGGATGTTTATTACCAAATACAGCATATCAACGGTCATGTTTTTAGTTGCAGGACGAAAAAGGTTGAGAAACGCTGGCGTAGTTGGAAAGCGTACTTATGATTCAAAGTGTGGAAAGTGCACATAACTAATCAAGCTAATAACCACGCCAGCATTCTATTGTTATCCAACGATCCAACAAATCAGCTTATTCTTATTACTTGTTTATTTACACACTCATTTCGCTTACTTGTGGTTTCCCTCTTTTTCTGAATTTGATTGTATTCAGATATTGTATCGATGAGGATGAGGTCTCTCCCGGAGGAAGGAGTTTGTCTACTGCTCCAACGCTGACCAGACATGTTGGGAGAGAAGAACCGAAGCTCACAACTGTGATCGCCACTGCTTTTTATTCACAACTCCCCAACTGTATCATATTACGATTGATTCAAACATTTGCATAGTTAAAATTAACACTAAAAATTGACATCTATTTACAAAGTAGTTCTGTAAACATTTCATGTAACTGCCAGAGGAGGTTGAAAATTAGGAATAAAAGTGTCGTGTGTGTATTGTGAAGTGTATGTTTTCGCCTCCTATAACCACAGCACACGATTTTCGAAACAGCGAATATTTCAATATAGATTCTGACTCCTACATTCAATGTCCAAGAAAATTATATACTCACGGAAAAAAGTATTACGGGAACAAGCATCTACTTTTTTTATTTAGCTCTTAGATAGATACCCATAGCTTGAACCTGTCTCTTGCAGTCCCTTAAACATATCACGATACCAAGCATTCTAATCCCGGGACAAGTTCCGGCATATTTCTAATTAGTAATTACCTAGGAATACTCCCGGAATATTAGGAATTAAAATGTAACAATCCTGGAATATCCTTCTTGCAAGGGAGTCATTTTAAACACATGCATAGAATGAGAAACGAAGTAGTTTAAAAACACGTAAATATCCGTATCATAGAATTTTTTCTTTTGCTCTGGGAAATACATTTTAAGAGAAAAACAAAGCAGAGTTTGCTTCCATAATATTCAATGCTGTTCTACAGGGAATATAAAACTGTCAGTTATCGGACTTTTCACTGCAATAATAATAGTAATACTTATTCCTATAAGCGTGAATTAAAACTTCCACGACGCATAGAAACTGCATAAGCTGTTATTGTTTATTTCATTTTTCCTCGACTTTTCTTATTTCGGATATTAATGGGCACTAATTTGTCTATAAGTGATGGATTAAAGAAATTTTAGCGTGCATTTTGGTTTAAAGAACTTACAGAACGAAGTTGGCTATTTCCAAAGATGAACTTATTAATTCATAGCTTCTGTCTTTAGTTGGCAAAATGAAGTAGAGGGAAACTGCTGGACTTTCAAGTACTAAAGCAAACCAATATAGGTTCAAATCCTGTTCAAGGCAAGATTTTTTTACAAAGCGGTCGTGAAGAATCTAATCATTACTTCTCATACAAAACATAGAATCCTTCAGACTGTGGAATTAAATACCTGAGTCACTAGAGAGAGGAAGACGATTTACGAACGTTGGTTGGATAAGTCCAAATTAAGTCTTAGGGGGCTACCAGGACAGTTAAAACACGACATTGATATGAAGTATCCATTTTCATGTTATTATTCGTAGAAACAAACACTATAGCATTTGTTAAGCACGTCTTGGTTAAAGTCGCCTGTGGATTATCGCTATCATTCTGGACTTCTAATTTGAAAACCTGGGTTCGATTCCCCACCAACCAGTTTCTTTTTCGCATACACTGAAGTATTCAACCAAAGATTCATCTTCGGATTGTGGAGAATTTACGAAGTATCACTGGTCAGAATCCGAGTAAACAGTGTGTGTGTTGTTTAGCATAATGATAATGTATTTTTCGTATTTTTCATTCATCATTCTCTCTTCCTCTCTTTCTTGATGTATTGTTATCGTGTCTTCGCTGCGTCTTTCTCTTCTTCTTCTTCTATCTATCTATTTACCTTTATTTTTTCTCTTACTTTACACACACTCTCTCTTTAGGTGCGTGTTCCAGAGCCAATTCGGGACCACTTTCGATGACCCGGTGATAGAGACTGACCCAAACATAAGTGGCCCGGTAACCCGATTGACCCGGTCTGGAAAATCTATTTAACTGGGAATTTCGGCGTCGTATGTTTCGTGCTTTAGGGGTAACGTCTCCGGTCCTGGTCACCCCTGAAACAAACACTGTTCAAACGCAATGAAATAATTATAATCTCTCCTTCATCTTCCGGGTTATCAGATCTACATCGAATCACCGCTTCAGAATTCGATCGAATCTTAAACCTGACGACACAGTCCAAAACCTGACCAGCATCACCCGACAGCCGGTGACCCGTTTCATCTTTGCCGTGTTCATTCCATCTGTGCGAATTGTTATACACACTACTTCATTAGTATTGTAATTATTAGAACGTTATATTCGCAATAGGTGGAATATATAGTGGCATGTCCACAACTGATAGATTTTAAGACATGAGTAGCAAATGCCCCCCTTTTGTCGCTATTTCAAGAGAAGAATTATTTTTTTTAGTTTGGCACCAAATTCGTTTCCATGCTCTAATTTACCAACATATTGTTACATGTGTTTCTTCTTTTCACGTTTGCAATGTGGAACATATAAAGCTTACTATGCCTATATGGAACATGCTAATTTTGCTTTTGACTTTTGTAACTTTTCATTTTCATACAGTTTGGATTTATAATCTTGGCTTTTTCTGACAGAAATTAAGCAGAAAAGTAATCATTCATTCATTTTCTTTTTATGTTCAATTTGCATTCGTAGTCTGGAATAGAAGGTATGGCCTATGGTATCTACTGGGTTTGTTACAATCAGTGATTCCGCCAGACCCCGGTCCCTGTGGGGCTGTCAACCCCAGATTCTGGAGACTACTCCGAACTTTAACATTTTGCGGAGAAAAGTTTATAGAAACCGTGCAAAACTCTAATCCACCCTCCCAATTTTGACTTTACACACTCCAATCTGAAAATCCTGGCAGAATCCCTGATTACAAAGTATTCCGAACCAGTATATTTAATAAGCTTCACCGAATTTGCAAACATTATCCTAAATGTGTCTCAAAACTCTGGAGTTTCACTGGAAATCATGAGTATTTAATCTGACCACCAAGTTTGGTTTCCATTTTGAAAGTGACTTAATGAATTTTTGAAGCACCCTTTATATATTCGAAGAGCTCTGAACAAATATAAAGTCCAAAAGTCACTTCTATCTTGGTGTTAGATTTGTGGGAAATGAGCTCTATTGTGTGGGAACTGGACTTAAAATCTTTTTACTACGTTTAAATTCCATATTTTTATCTTTAGTTCCTCTTCTTCTTCTCTCTCTCTCTCTCTCTCTCTCTCTCTATCTCTCTCTCTCTCTTTCATATCTCTGCGTTTCTCTAACAGACATTCATCAGTTTCAGTGTTTCATTGTGTGTTTAAATTTCTCCCTGCATCAACTTATGTATATTGATTCGTCTCGCTTTTATTCTTTCATTTTATCGATACTAATACATGTCTATTTTGAAAAACAAAACGTGCTCATGATGTTTGCTGATTTTCGTTTGGGCGAGACGAAGGAAAGAGAAAGAGGGGATTTACCAGACACGATTATGGGATAAGATGGTGTCGTTTGGGTTGCCTAGCTGCACGGCGTTCGCTGTCGCAATTTCTTTGACGCGAAGTGTACCAGGTATATGCATCGGACTCGACCTGACCTGGTGACCCGAACAGCAAAGAAGAGTCTTTAATTATTTCCTTGCGTTTGAACAAAGTTTCTTTCAGGGGTGACCGGGACAGGAAGTGTTATTCCGGGGCACGAAAAGTACGACAAGTAAAATTCGCAATCATCATAGTTCCCAGACCGGGTCATTTCAGTCAAGCTTCTTACCGGGTAACAGGGTGGCAAGGTTACCTATGTTCGGATCAGGCTGGATCACCAAAATGGCCCGGATTCAGCTCTGGAACGTAGTACAAGGCTTACTGAATGGCACAAGATTAATTGTTGACAAAATGTATAACAACTTCAAAGATCTACAAATTACAACTGGGGTCATGTTATCCAAAGGGTACTTCTTCTTCGCATTGGTTGAACACCATCTGATACTACTAATTTTCCGTTTTGCTTTAAAAGAAGACAATTTCTAATTCGACTAGCATACGGTATGACGATATAAAGGCCAAAGGGTAAACCATAGAAATGGAAGTTATGTATTTGCCTGAACCTGTTTTCAGTCATGGCCTGTTATATATAGCACTATTGCATGCGAGGCCATTTGAGAATGTAAAAATGGAACTAAAAGCAAAAGGTCATCTGGAAAGAAGTTTTGAATATTTAAAGATTTTTTTTATAATTATTGTTTTATAATAATATTTGATATTCTATGTTTGCCCTTTATTTTACAACTTTCTTCTTTTCTAATACTTCATTACTTCTTTTATTTATCTATTCAATTCCCTTATTTTACAATGCTGCGGAACAGTACGGTTACCCTAGTATATTATTAATATACAGCATCCTGCATGAAAATGTATTTTTTAACAGGGATTAGATAACACAGCTCACTTTGGCTGAATCTATCCTGCTCAATAATATGTGTTTATTATTATGACAGGTAACGATATAGGAGTAATATTCTAGTCGATCAGCATCCCTTTAGTTCTTGATATCATTTCCAACCCTGTTTAGCAATATCTGGGTCAAGTACCTAGAAAGTACCTTAGGTACACTTATCAGTACCTGTACCTGTACCTAGGCACATCGACAAATTTATACCTAGTACGTGTACCTAGGTACGATTTAAGGTCAGTACTTAGTACCTATACCTAGGTACGAATAACAAGTACCTAACCCAACACTGGGTACAAGATAGTATAGGATCGTAGAAACGTATATGTACACGATAGCAACTTATTGCTGGTAAGGTTTATGGTCTCCGTAAATTACTAACATCGCTTCTCACGTGTTGGGCATGGAATTGGCGATGTTGTCGATCCGAGTTTGAGGTATCCTGGGCACTTCTTCAGGAGAGCAATTTTCAGCTGTACAAGAGTTGTTGAACGTGGCGGCGTAGCTGGAATACCTCTCCCCATAGCATCGCAGACGTGCCATTTAGAATTGAGGTCCGGCGAGCACGTGGGCCACACCTTACGCTCAATATCTGCCTCTTGAAGCATGGCATCCACCGGTTTAGCTCGGTTAGAACGGGCATTAGTGTTCATGAAACTGAAAGAAGGACCAGTTAGTACTACGTAGGGACAACGTCAGACCTGAAGATCGTATTTCTATGCCGCACTGCTGTCAGGTACCATGTCAAATGACTTGTAGGTCGGTACATCGCCCAGTGACAATGTCGGCTCCATATTGAGATTTTTCACGCACAAGAGTAAGTTGTTTCACGTTTCCACCTGTCTGCTTTCTTCCCCAGACTGAAGCGTGTTTCATCGGAAAATACCTTCGAACTCCACTCGGCAGGCCTCCGCTAGCAATGTGCCTCACCCCAGTTTCTACGAGCCTTAAGGTGTTGTTTCCTCAATGGGTCCTACATTAACTGTCTCTGTGCATACTGTATAGAGACCACCTTCGTTCAGGCGATTACGGATGGGTGGACATCCTGCGTCCAATTGTTGTGAGTGTCGAGCGGTGCACATTGGAGGTCTGCAGCCGTTTGGTGCATATTCCAACGTGCTGCTAGCACTAAGTACTGGCCATCGCTTTTTCTCGTGGCTCGTAGACGGTCCTGTCTTGACCATCACAGAATATTTCCAGTTTGTTGAAACCGTGTTCTCAGTCGAAAAATGACACTGGGCAACACTACAACTGATTCTGCACTAATTCGCTGTGGCTGCCCTGCTTCCAGCCTGACTACTCTCCAGGCCATAGATTCCATTAAATCCTGCAAGTGGCACCCTTGCTATTCAACAACTTCCTTATATTGGCACACAAGGACTCGATGTCTATTGCGAACATACTACTAGTCTTCTTATACGACGCTTTGGTTTCGCCGTCCCTGGCTCTGCTGAATCCATGAAACAGCGTGGATCTCTGCTGTGTCTGTTACGAGAGAACCACTACCTTCCATTTGTAGCATTGTCTCGCTAGTTTTCTTTGCCCTTTTCTAATTCTTTTGACCAGTACCAGTCAATCCGAAATTAATTTTGAAATTAGTCTTGTATATTAAATAATTTTCTTTCAAAAATCTTACAGTACAGAATTTTTCACGTAAAATAGATTCTTAATTCATAGTATTCTTTTTTAGTTGAAACTCCATCATAATTGAGAGTTTGTGGGATATAACATGAAACTTGTGGGTGTAAGTAGAGTTTTGGGGGATATCTGATGTTTTAAAACGCAAAAAAAAGTCAAAATCCAACTTAATATATTGATCCGTCACGTAGGGCGATTTGGCGGTATTAATGTCATCGCCTTGAATTCGCCAGAGGTAGTTCAAATATACATAATATACGGTCAAAAAGCCTCAGATGTCTCTTTGAAAGAAATGAATATAAGATGAAGTCTATGAAATTTTGTCAGTTTATCTTTCCTGAAGATTATTTAATAATATTTCCAAAATATATTGATTTTAAACTCCGGCTAAATTTAAGCGTCACTTCAACCATAAAATACAAGTAAAATCCAACAATACTTACTTTATCTTGTGGTACATATCCCATTCGTTTCGTTGCATACCACGTGGAAGGGGCTTCAGTTTATTTTGTACCAATCGTGTCATTTCAAAAGGAACTTTGTAATCCGTTAGACGCCTAATGTAGAAAAAGAAAACAAGATATGGAATGAAAATGAACACAGGAATCAACTTAAAATGCAGATGGTCTGAAACTGTTGATGTATGAATCTCCAAATTGCTATTGATCAATGTTCTAACAGCTTAATTGGTAGAAATATCATCAAACAGTGCAATAAGCCTATAAAAAAACAACTTGGGAAAACGTTGGCCAATTGTTACGCGGTTGGGCCCTAGTTGGTCCTACGTCCGCCCGATGAGCCTTGCTGATTGGGATATTACAGTGTTCTCATTAACTGGTTGATAGTTAAGCGTTTGTTCAATTCCACGTTAAATTAATACATACTTTTTATTTTCTAACGGATACGCTTCATCAATAATGACTGATAAATTATCTGCACTAAAAATAAAAAGTTTTAACGGTCACTCTTTGCGATAGAATCCAAATTGAAAGTACATTTCCGATATAAATACCCTTCAAGGCACTTTTGTCATGTAAATTTACATGAACTATACATGTTCAGAGAAACTATTTGTTGAGTCCTCCAAAAGTTCGTATAACTAAATGGTCATTCCTTCAATTACGAGGAATGGAAGCAAGACTGGAAATGGTGACAGACAGGATTTATGCAATTACATGCGTGAAAAAGCAGTGTCTCTACGCAACGTGAAAAATATGCGTCAGGATGGCACCTCTACTGAGATCGTGGTCGCGACTTTCCTAACCTATGCCCCGAGAAGAGTGATAGCCGACGAGCGCCATTCGTAAGACGTGATGGACTTAATTGTTAGGCGTATGTTACGTGTTCAATCCATTACAACAAAGTTAATGAAAGAAGTAAAAGACACGTGTATTGTAAGGAAACTTTTCAAATATCATCATACTAACAGTTGATCTCCATTATCTATTAAAATGAAATAAGCAAAAATGGCACTTAACCCTATTTGGTGACTTCATTTGTTAACTCTTTGGGTAGTCGCACACGAAAAAGCAAGTTGGAACGGAGCAAAGAGAAGCAGCCTCAGATAGCATGCAATAAGGTTGTTAGTCACTTGAGCGTGTCGCACTTGATATTGTGTTCAACTTAATAAACAAGCATGAAACAAAATTGTTAGAACAACGGAAGTGGCCTTTTCGAACAACATTGTTGCTGTTTGTTATATAACTAACCTAATTCAAGCTTCATAGAACAAGCAATTATGCGAGGAACCTTATCAATCTTCAAGTTTATTTGAATTTTGTTTTGTTGCACTTCCGCTGTCGTATCAATGCACTGAAGTTTCATTACGTAGAAGGATGCATGAGTTTTTCCTTCTTATCCTTTCAAAGCTATTTCAACCTTAATTCTTGTAAACTAGACTGCTTGGTTCAACCTTTTTTTGCTTAAGTTCCTAAGGTTGTCACACTTGCCAAAAGAAGCTTGATTCATTTTTAAGTCAGGTCAAAACTGAATGTTGGGAGCAACGCCGTAGTAAACTCATACATATCTGAGCGTCTCGTTCCGCTTTACTCTGCTTAGTCGATGTGGCGCACCACTATTTAAACATACAGGGTAAGTCAAAATGATGTACCCGATTTCATAAATTTATTTTCTGAAATATAATGAACATATCTGAATGTAATACATGTGGTAAGAAGGGTAACTCTCAAAGTTTTTTTCAGTCACATCACAAGTGCTCTATGTGAGCACCTCGCGTAACACGACACACATCAAGCCGATAGTCTATCTCCTGCCAAACCTTGTGTAGTGTGTCACGGTCAATCTCTGCAATGGCTGCTGTGATACGGGCGCGAAGGTCACCCAATGTTGTTGGAAGTGGTGGTACGTAAACACGATCCTTTATGAAACCCCACAAAAAGAAATCACACGGGGTCAGATCGGGGGAACGAGGTGGCCAACGAATGAGAACTCGATCCTCCTGAGATGCACGGCCTATCCAGCGCTGTGGCAATGCCTCATTGAGATGATCCCGAACGCTGCCATGATAATGCGGAGGGGCACCATCCAATTGAAGAATGAAATCTGCACTATCCTCTCCGAGCTGTGGAAGGAGCCATTGTTGCAGCATATCAAGAAAAACATGTCCTGTCACAGTAGGTTCAAGGAAGAAAAAGGGCCCATAAATCTTTTCAGGGGAAATGGCACAAAACACATTCACCTTGGGTGAATCGCGTTGGTGTTCCACAACTGCGTGGGGATTATCAATTCCCCAGATCCTTACGTTGTGTCTATTCACATTCCCAGAAAGGTGAAACACCGCTTCATCACTGTAACGTAACCTTTCGGTGAACGTGAGAAAATCAGCACAGAAAGACGCTCGAGCAGCATAATCAGTGTCTCTTAAGGCTTGTAGCAGTTGCAAGCGATAGGATTTCATTTGTAAACGTTTCCGCAGAATTCGCCATACAGTTTTTTGTGGCATTTCAAGTTCCCTCGCTGCTCTGTAGGTAGACTTCTGTGGACTCCGCACAAAACTGGCGCGAACACGTTACACTGTCTCTTCCTCACCTGAAGGACGGCCAGTTGATTTTCGCTTAAAGATGCAGCCCGTATCTCTGAATTTTTCATACCACGTACGAATGGTTTTTCCAGTAGGTGGGTCTCTGCCATACTTGGTACGGAAATGCCGTTGAACACTCATCACAGAGTTGTTTACATGGTAATCCAGCACACAGAACGATTTCTGCTCTCCAGTCAGCGCCATTTTCGTTAACTGCTTCCAGCGCCGCGTAGCGGTAGACAATGCAACCACGCGGGACATAAACTCAACTCAACTAAACTTTGAACATTTTGCCTTTCCTTGCGCGTAGCTCACATTAAGATATGTTCATTATATTTCACAAAATAAATTTATGAAATCAGGTCCATCATTTTGACTTACCCTGTATATGTTTCACATGGCTCTAAATCACGGTTAGATAAGAATCTCTGCTATGTTTCGATTTTGTTGGTATGCAACAATCTTTAAATGCAGCACATTGTATTAACTATGAACATGTTTATATTTAGAATGAATCCTTTACACTATTCCTTCTTATAAGAAACAAGTCTAACACATATATTAAGTGAGCCTGGCTTATTGATCTTTGTATGAACATGTTTATATTTAGAATGAAT
>JAGDQP010023351.1:0-29284 GCA_022664845.1 Lepisma saccharinum
GTTTTTTCCAAGTGTATTTAAAGCGCATTTCTTGTGGAACGCCATTCGACTTGCTTTTGTTCCAAAATTTGACTCCTGATCAAGATCCACATAAAACTGTTGGTCCGATTCTTAAAACGTTAACAATATCCCAATCCGATAGATGGAAACGGACCAGGACGTATTTAGGGAGTGGGTCCGGGGGATTCGGTCCCCTTCCCCCCAAAAAAACTCAGAGTATAACTTCAGGCGTAATTATACATATTTAATATACATTTCATGCCCAGACATACCTTGGACCCCCCGGGAAGTCCTTGCCCCCAAAAAACCTAGTTCTGGATACGTGCCTGCAATGGACAACTATTGTATCACTATTGTATATCTCAAAAGAGTCGATACTTTTTCACCATCGATTAGTATTTGAATAGTTTTCATTTTCACACAAATTACTGAATCATTCAACGACTTTGATAGCCTAGTAAATTAGTAAAATACTTGTCGGAAGGGAATTGAACCCAGGCCATTTCGATGTTAACCAATTGTTTTAAGTAAGCTACAAAGTACGCAATACATTCAGTACTTTTTTCGCTTTCAACAAGTTCAAAGAAAAAAGAAATGAGTAGGAGTTCTTTCAGAATATTCTCTGTGAGTGCTTGGAAAGTTATTCTGAAAATCAAAGTACACAAAAAGAGTCCGAAATTCACCTTGAAAGAGAGAGAGACTTGATAAACTTAGCACGTTTCGTGTACCCACTAGTTACAGTACACACAGAGTACAGAATTTCGGGAAAGATGTGATAGTAGCAATTGTAGCAATTTTCCTATACATTTTTTTCATGTTTTTTTTTTCGAATGATTGTTTAATAGACGTGTTGAAAAGATATGAAAGAAATGTACAAAATCGATCAAAGTTTGGAGGCATGTGAAAAGTGCCATTAAAATATAAAAGAAGAATTTAAAAAAAAAAATGTGTAGACCAGTTATGTACTACACTCACGTTCATTGAAGATGGCCGATTGTGAAAGTTTGCAAAGTCCACAAAGTAACAAATGTTGGTAACTCCCAAACGATATCAAAAGTTGACCTGGACTTTTCTTTCTAATTAGATATTCATTTACCATACAGCTGATTGTACATAAGTTACTTTCCATGTTACTTTCCGTCCTGGTAAACACATTTTGTGCTGTATTCTGGAAGCTCCCAATTCTCAGTTTTGTAGAACTCTTCATTCTGTTGTTGAAACCATCTCAGCTTGCTTTAATGGTCCAAGCAGCTGGTAGTCACATGGAGACATTTCACTGCTATACGGAGAGACATTTGAAGACATATCACATGGAGACAACGTCCAATCCCAATTCAGTCGATGTAGTCACCTTATCTGTATGGCGCCTAACGTTGTCTTGCAGATGGCATACCTCACGGTTGATGAGTTCTCATCGGAACATGTTTGGCAACCATCTGATAGCAATCTTGCTAAAGTCCATTTTATCATGGATGATGGTATGGACGCTAACAGCGCTAATGTTCAGCGCAGAGCTTAGATCACTTATACTAATCCTTCTGTTGTTCAGTATGAGGTCATTTAACCGCGCAATCATGGCATCGCTAACAGCAGTTGCCTTATGCAGATCGCTGTCGCTGCTTTTGCGCTTGTCGAACGCTTTTCACCGCTCAAACATGGCTGAACGTGACAGACACAACTCAGGAAACTGTTTCAAGTCTACTGAAATTCACTGTCACACCCACCTTCCTTGCAAAGAAATTTAATAATTATTCTCTGCTACAAGGGAAATGAAACACATTCATTCGTCACTTCTCTTTTCTGAAATGCGGGAGTTGTCATGGTAACGAAAGAAGTGACGTTCTGGTAGCGTGATATATCAGTGTTGCCATAGGCATAATAATAATAGGTACAATATATAAAACAAATTTACTAGAAACAAGAGCCCAGGTGAATAGCTTTAGTATTACCACATTGTACTATTTTGGGGAGATTAGAAAATCTACCCTTCGTCATTTTCTATGAATCATGGTGTACAACAAGAAACAAAAAGAATGTCCTTGGATATACGTGCACGTTGAAGCAATCTTTTGGTCAAGGACAAACTTTTGGTTCTTTGATATTTCCTTATCCAATCTTAGGATTATATAAGTGTAAAAACACGCTGGTGAACATAAGCCATATTGTCACGTCCTCTGGGGTTCTTTGGGAATTTAAATTTTGTCCTTTTTGAAGTTTGATAAATATTGAACTATTATTGAATACAATTTGACTCGGTAGTATAGTGTTAGATGATAGATGTAATTTATTTTACGGTTATAAAATACAAGAGTAGTTATTACTGACAAGATTGATTTTACAAAAGACTGCGATTGGTATCGAACCAATAGTCAAAAACAAAATATGCAACAAAGAAGTTAATTAAAATAGATTTGTCAAGCGAGAAGACTTCCTTCACAGCTTGAACACTGAATCCCTTTTCTTTTTCTGTTCCAAAGAAATTGAGCGTTAAAAGTTAAGGTTAATTTAGAAAGAGAATCTTGCAATATAAAATATACAGACTTACAATATTTCCTTGGCTTCTGCACTGTGACAGTTCAGTAAAGACAGTCTAACGACAATAGAACGACAGTGACCGACAATGTTTTGACAGTGCAGACCAAGAGCTTTTATACCCAAAGATATCAGTAAAGTGATTAGCCTATGGCTTGGATATTTCCGAAAACAATCTTGTTATTGTCAGCGTGTCCTTGCAATTTCTATTTTGGTTAATGACTTTTAAACTAGCTATTTTCTGTCCACGGGAGCTTCTTACTTGTTCAAAATACACTATATGCCAAAATTACAAATTTAATACCCAAAGATAGTACATTTATTAAAAAATGCACTATATGCTAAAATTACAAATTTAATATCCAAGGAATTTAATATTCAAGGATAGCACAATATGTTCCAATTACCGCTGCAAAAGTGTGAAGTTTGATTTGGGTTTAATTTTGCTCTTCGCCCACGCATGGACGTCATAATTTTCCCTTCACGTATGTTCCAATCTGGAGAACAAACACGACAAAGAGATGTTCCAAACTATACTTGGAACTAGTACAAGGAGAGGTATTCATAACCCAGGAGAATGTCCAACTACTTTCTTTCGTATTCCATTAGAATTTAGCAGATATGAATTTCTCAATGCTCAACGAGAAGTTTTTGAACTGAAAATACTTTAACGTCAAAACAAGAAGAAAATTAGTTGTTGGAATTGTAAAGCCTAGTTACCTACTTGTCTATTAACGCTGACAAGTCAGACGTTTGAACTTGCAAGCTGAATTTTGAAAGACGTTTCATGGCCAACACTTCTTGGCAGACATCACAAATTATAAAAATAAACGAGATTGATGGACAGGGTTTTGTTAAATGCCAATACAACCAAATCTTTTGTGGCGCTGTGGTTTGTTGATAATGACCGATTATGACGACAAAAAGGCCTTCTTCTTGTCAGATCGAGAAACAGGAAGTCGAATGCCTATAAAATCTTTTAAGATTTGAAGTTTTTGGTTTTTATGAATAAATTTATTTTGGGAACATACATGCTTCTAATACTTTCACACCTATTACAATAACTAATTACAAATAAGAATAAGGAGAACTAATGACGTAATAATAGCAATATATTAGAATAGTGGTTCCCAAAATTTTCCAATTCGAAAAAAAACTTGAAACAAAAGGTTTGTGCATACGACCCAAATTTATGTACAAAAAAAAACTTTAAATATACACAAAAATATTCCCTTACCGTGTCTGTAAAATGGTGCAACTTGCAATTTTTTAAACTTTACGATGACCATTAATGAAAGGCAGACATTGCCCAGATAGCATGCCATCTTGAAACAGGGTTGTCAGTCATTTGCTTTGAGGTTGTCAAACTTAATATTATGTTGAACGTAATAAGCAAGTTTGAAACAAACTTAGTGAAACAACGTAAGTGGCTTGGTTGTTACTTGTATCTAACCTAATTCAAGGTTGTAGGAACGTACAGTTATGCGAGGAAGCTTGCCAAACTTAAAATTTATTTGAATTTTGTTTCATTGCACTCTGATTGTCGCCGCAGACTAGGACTGTTTCGCCGTAGGCTAATCTTCGCCAACTCCCACGCTTTTACTACCGGTGTCTCTTGCGAACAGATAAACTACGTCTAAACAACGCTTGGAAAACGAACTTGATCGTGTGATCCCGTAGCCTGGTGACTACAGTATCGCATTAGTATGCCGTGGGTCCTCCGATCAACTCCCACCGAGGGCAACGTTCTTTCCTTTTAAAGAACTACATTATATATTCTTTCTTGTCCTGTTAATGCTATTTCAACGTGGATTCTTGTAAACTAGACTGTATGATTCAACCTTGTTTAAACCTTTTTGGGTCGACTTGCTAAGCTTGCATAAGTTGTCACACTTTTCAAAGCAGGGTTGATTAAGTTTTAAGTCAGGTCAAAATTGCTATGTGGGTTGTCCACATAATTTTCGTACACGATGTATTTTCCCACCATTTAAAATAAATCGTTGCCTAAGATTAAGGAATTGAAGGTTAAGTGACTTTGAATCCAGTTTATACCTTTTTCAGAGTACATTTTCCCTTAGTTCTACCAGGTAAATATGGCTATTATACAGTCTTTCAACTTTTCTTTCTAATATGTTCTTGAGTCCATAACAAAAAATCCTTTTCTCACCGTGCGCTCAACACCTAAACCACAAGCATCTAGTTAGAGGCAACATTGTGCAGACTTCTGCGATTTTCTATCTAAGCCCCAGTTCACACTTGCGGAACAGAAGACGTACGGCAGCCACACGGAATCTTATGGGCCAGTAAAGTAAATGGAGTGTTTCACACAGCAACGAAAACTCTGCGGCCGCGGTACGTTTTCGCAGATTTTCCGCATCGCCCATAGCGTCGCGGAAGCCGTGCGGCTTCCGCAAGTTCTTTACGTGCCGCATTGTACAGCATTGGATCGTTCACACTAGCAGAGACCCAGAGAGTAGACGTGCGAAAGTTGTGCGGAATGGATATAGAAAAAGTTGATGTTGAACTGTCGTGAATGGAGATTGAGGAAAGAGCGTGCATTTGGGACATTTGAACAGCAGAATAAAAGGACAGGAACGAGAAGAATGCAACACTTGATGCAATATTTGCCTCTTTAAAATTTTGAATCTTTTCTTTCTTAATCTCACCTATACAACTATAAAAATGGGGATTCTTTTTTTTTGTCTCTATTTTGAGTAAAAGCTCAAAAATTAAATTAATAATAATTGGAGGTGTAAATTGATAATTTATTTTGTACTGAAAAATGTTTTTATCCTAGCGGGAAAAAATGATAAATCTGCCAATACAGTGTCATATATGCTTTTCTCTCACATCAATATATTTACGTCAAAACTGACATCAGAAACGTATTTCTTGTGAAATTCTAGCCCAGAATGGTATGTTGCACGACCCCCTTCACATTTAAGAAAATCAATCTAGATTCAATATGGCGGACTTCAAGATGACTGCCACGATGAAGAGATGAACAAACTCTCTACCAGATAGCGCTTTCCACCCAGTATGTATTAATGTGTATTTGCTTTCCGTTTCTTTCAGTAATTTAAAAATAGAAGGGTATTTCCACACTTTTCTATCACTCTCCAGAAACAAGGATCTGACTTTCATATCATCGATATCTCCCAAAGCAATTGCCCTCGAGTTGCCAAAATTTGCATGCGCAGATACTTTGACATTGTAAATATGACAGAAGAAATAAAGTTTTTTCTG
Organism: Lepisma saccharinum; assembly: GCA_022664845.1. NCBI lineage: Eukaryota > Metazoa > Arthropoda > Insecta > Zygentoma > Lepismatidae > Lepisma > Lepisma saccharinum. The sequence continues at coordinate 5,779 of JAGDQP010023351.1, forward strand.
CCCCACCAGTATGTTTGCTTGTAAGAGAATTATTAACTACTATTGCACGAATGTGCGCATCCATTCCGAGAGTTCTTTTAACTGAGATTCGTTCTTGAACATCTTTCCGCAGAGTGTTCGCAGACAAGACGCAGCATATGTGAATTGTCCGTGCGCAAACCGTACGTCTTTCGTTACGCAAGTGTGAACCAGAGCTAAGCGTTTGCACTTCATTTTACAATATTCTTATCTTCCTTCCTTCCTTTCTTTTCTTTCTCTCTCTCTTTCTGGGGTGTTTGAAGTACCTAAGCTTCAAGGGGGAAGAGGTGACCGGACGAAGGATAACCTTTCGCTGTTGCACCTGTTTTGAGAAAGTAGCAACGCTGAAGAAAATGTCTTGTCAGAATCTTTCTGGCGGTGGGTGTCAATGTTTGGTAAATCGCAAGTGGTAGGGCAGCCAGCTGTCCTCGAGTTCCTGGACCCATGGCTCTTAAGAAAAGATCCGGAGAATACCTGGAGGATCTTATATTCGACGATGTGATAGCATTAGCGTTAGTATTGTCCAGAAATATTAAGTTTAGTAACCGCACAATACCTGGAATGTCATTCAAATTTTACACATATGTGTTTTCCTATCTCTTTGTTATGAGTTTGCCATGCTATTCATGGTAAAGAAGAAAGAAAATGCCCCTGGCAACACCATCTGGTGAGGCTGAGAAGAAATGTAGAATACTCCAATTAGAGAGCAGTGCCTGAACGAAAAGAAAAAAAATATTTCTTTGAGTAGAGAAAATCAACCTAGTGTTCATTCGAGTTCCCAACACAGGACATCAGAAATAAAAGATTAGAACCGTAACCATCCGATCGTGAGGATTTTTCATGCTGCATTTCCAGGCGAAGAGCATCTAAATACCTCCTGAAAGTGAATGAACACAGAAATATGAAGGGGGAAAAAAATGAAGACATTGCACTCTAGAGAATTAATAATTCAGCATTTAACGAAGGCAATGAATAAATAATTAATTATTGCTACTAAATAGAGCGTGGCAAACTTGAATATGTCGTTTAATGTTTCTTCTTTTATTTTTCTTGATACAAAATTGTTTTGTTTTTGTTTTTTTACCGAGGATGCCGGTTTTTTTATGTATATAACGAGCTACGAATGTATGCAACGAACAAGTCATAAACTGCAGGTGTATATAAATAAAAACAGATTTCCATATCAATAAGATATAGAGCATTACAATAATATGACATATAGATTTTTTTTTCGTTAAGAATAGAGGCTAATGCGTTGAACGACCTGTGCAGAAAAATGTTTCGAGGAATGCCTGTGACGGTTATTGCAAGAAACGATAGTAAAGACAAGCGAGAAAGTATTTTGAAACCTTCTTTCCTGGAAGTGGTTCAGAAATCGAGCTCTACGGGAAGTGTAATGTACATTTTATGAGGAAATCTGGAGAGGTTATGACTATGTGGGTGAATGATATCGAATCGTGTGGATTTTCTATTATTATTATTATTATTATTATTGAACACCGTTCTTTTTTCTGAACTGCTTCCCCCTTCGTTCAATGAAGTAAGCGGTCTGATGAATGTCTGGCTGGCTGTCTTCCCCTTGTTTCCTTTCTTCGAGTGAGTCTACCCACCTTATTCGTTGATTATGATCCACTTTGCCGACATAAACTCTCTGCGATGTGCAAAAAGGTGGGGTCGAGGACAAGAAAATACGATTTCCCTTCCTTTGAGGTGCGCGGTTTTGATTCTTCTCCCCTCGTTTTCGAGTCTTTCTTTTTGGTTATATCAGCTTGTTTACCCCCTCTCCTTAAAAAGAAGCAGGGGTCACTGCGAACGACCCTTCCTCAGTCTGACTCGTTATGATGAGAGAGGGGAAAAACTCCCTCTACTTATGGATGGTATCCGTAAAAACAGGGGTAGAAATTGTATACTAATTACAGTCTTCTGTAGAGTCGTCTGTATCGTGTATCAACGAAAGTAGATCCACCATATACAGTAATTTTCAAAAGAAATAAAGCATTAGTTTGAATTATGTAATTATATGGACACAGAATACTTCCTATTTTATCAATTCACTTCTTAAAAGGAGGAGGTTCTCTGTTTAATTCGTCTATAGCAGGGATGTATTTAGGAGAAGAGTTCGGGGGATCCGACCCCCCATTTTTTTTTTCCTGGAAAAGTTTAGGCAAAATTAAATGGATTTTACGTAAATTTCACACCAGACAAACCTCGGACTAGTCTAGTCTCTTTTAAAAAAGTTTATCCGGGTATAACTTTTAAATGAAACCAGCGATTTAGATTAACTGTTTTGCGTTTTTCCTTAGAGATTGGCAACTCGAATAACACATAATAATGATACCGTTGTTTACAATGAAGGATTATTTCATGGAAGAATTTTTATCTAGTAGTTATTTTTGTTAATTGACTTCGAAATAATCAACTGAAAAAAAAAACTCCAAATAAAATGCACCAAAACTGATAGAAAATACTATTTTAGCCAGGCACTTTTCAGATTAATATTTAAAAACCTTCTTGAAGGTAGGTGGCGTGATTAAGAGATCACATCCCTAGGTAGCATACCAGATAGCACAGTAAACAATTAGCAAGTTTGGCACTCCAAGTCTCTAATTTTGCAGCAAGCGGTAAAAGATTTCTATTGTATGCAGTGGGGTTCGAAGCCAGAATTTTCAGATTTGTTTGTTGTCTGTCGCTCTAATCACTAAACTACGGTTCTTCTTTTGATTGAAGTACATTTCACAAGTTGTTTTTAATGTTACGAAGACAGATTCTGAAACAAAGGCATGCATGTGAACTTTAATCCAAAACAGGGAAAACCATTGATCCTGTGTTAGAGCGATGAAGCCTGATTCTTTGATGTTCCACAAACGAGTCACTTCAGGAGAATCATAATAAATCTTCTTTACTGTTCGAATCAATACCAATTCTCAAACTTACTGGCTGCCAATTTCCTAGATAGCACCATTAGTTTATACCATGTTTGGTCTAACCTTGATTTTCTCTTACAGTAATAAACTAACAGTGATGTTTCTTGTTGTATTACTAACGGGAACGATGAGGTTTCACAAAAAAAAATCTTTTTTAATAACTTCTTTTTGTTCGTACTTATAAAATACCATTTCTTAACTTTTGAATTTTTCAACATTTCACAAAGTTTTCAAAATTGTAGGCATTTTTCTAAAATAAGTGGAACAATTCAAGTTAAATAATTATTCTTTTCTTTTATTATACGCAATACAAAGACAAAAGAAAAACGCAATATGTCGTCGATCCTAACAGTAAAGTATACACATCATCATGATTTTCCTGAAGACGCTCGCTTGTAAAAAATCAACGAAGCAGGCTTCATAGCTCTAAAACAGGATCAATAAGCTATCCCAGTTCTAAATTTCAGCATATGTCAGTGCATTTACTTCAGATACTGTCTTCGTAACTCAAATAGACTATTAAAATAGAAGGCAGTCAGAAATGGCGCAATAGAACAGTGGTTAGAGTGAGCAACAAACAAAACTGAAGATTCTAGGTTCGAGCTCCACTCCAGACAGTTGATGTTTAACTTGCCACAATCTTGATGTTTAACAAGACAAGTGTGTATCAAATTTGGCGTGAAAGGTCTGTAGCAACTTTGTCCCGTGTTAACTAACAAGTTTGCGGCAAGATTGTAGCAGTTTTGCAGACTTGCAATGTCAAACTTCTTGCAAACTTGCAATGCCAAACTTCGTACAAACTTACTGCAAGTTCGGGTGCTATCTGGGATATTCCATGAACCACATACCTAGGTAGCATGCAAGCTTATGACGAGTTTGATTTTCAGTTGATTTTTGCTTGTGTAGTTACGATTGTTGTAACAAGCTTGAGTCAAGTTAGTATGATTCAAGCTTGATTCGAGATTTATATCTGCGATGAGAAGCTTGGCGTAAGTTTATACACTTGACATGGAAAGCTTGCAAAAAGTTTAAATGAAGCTTATTCTGCTATCGGGGAATATTTCATTTAGATCCCCCCCAACCAAATATGCTTAGATTGTTCCAGAATACTTGGGAAGAAATTGGGATATCCCTAGGAATCCCTAGGATATCCTTTTGAGAATACACTCAGAATATGTATTCATTTCGGCTTTCGGATATTCGTTTAATGTTCTAGGATATACTAAGGGTATCCACCTCCTACATATATTTTTATATCTGGGCCAAGGCGCAGACTAAAACGGATACATTTTGAAAATCAGTCCAATTTGTGTGAAATTTCTTATCTGAGAAATTTCGTATTTCGTGCTCAAAAGTATCCAATTGTTAAACAGACCAATTTTCAATTATGAAAGCCAAGATGGTGACAGCTCGAAGCAAGTTAATTTTAAAAGATCCGATTTTCTTGAAATTTCATAATAGGAAGGAGAAAGGTCGGAAGGTCAGTAAGTTCGATTTTGAAATCAGAGAACTTGAACTCCAAAATCCAAGATTACCGCATCCCAAAACGTTTTACTATGAAATAAATCATCCGTTTTCATATCTTTGGATTCTGAAGCTAAAAGTTTTGAATTTAAGAAAGCGGAGATCTCAACAGATAGAAACTACTTGATTTTTTTTTTAATAACCAATATTCTTTAAATTTTATTCTGGAAACTCCGAAGGACACTGACAGGATCGCTAAACAGCTTCATTTAGAAAAAAAAATATTTACAACTAAAAAAATTAAGAAATAAATCAATGAAAAAATAAACTTTTCAAATATGCTTAAAATATAGTTATTTAAAACTGCAATAATAATAATAATAATAATAATAATAATAATAATAATAATAATAATATAGTTCTGTACGGATTAGACAGCAGCTCTAAATGTAGCTATGAAGAACTAAGAAAGAGATAATATGGTCGAAGACTTTCGAAATGTAGGAACATACAGAGAAAAGGCAAGAAACAGCTGAACACAAAAGATAACCAATGAAGAAGTGTTGAAGAGAATAAGTGAAAGGTGAACAATACAATTGACAATAAAGAAGAAAAAGAAATTGGTTGCACAGATTCTATGGTGAATGATGCGATTGAAGGAGACAGAGGAAGAGGAAGAAGACGAATGCAGCTTCTTGAGAGTAAGGTAAAAAGAAGGTAAAGCTATCCCTTGTGCGATACGCACGCGCCTTTAACTGCGCATGGGGGATGTGGAGGTAGCACTCCACATTTTCTTGACCTAAAGTACGAAGTGAAGTGGGGTGGTCAGTCTCACGCTAAACCGCCTTTACCTTCCCAAAGTGCCCAGGAATACCAAGGACACTGCGGTACTCAATTTGATAGGAGGCTGAGTGCACCTCAGAGCGCCAGGCATGGGAACACTGTGAGAAGAATGTCCAGTGTCCAGGTCGGGATTTGAACCCGGACCGCCCGATTCGTAGTCAGACGCGCTACGTACAAAAGGTATTAAACTATGCGTTAAGAGAGGAAGTACAGAGTAATCGAGTAATGATGATAATGAACCTAAACTGAATTAGTTCAGCTAACTTCGTAAAAAAATAAATAAAAAAAAGTGGGAATTTCGAAAGTTTGGTACAACATTTTGGCTTCGAAACATTTCCATCCTGGTCCCCCAAAGAGAACAGAACCAAAACGGAAAAGCGATTGTCATACAGAAAAAGGTTCAATCGCAGCAGCAGAAAGCGTACCTTCCCCTCTTCTCCAGGTTTTCCCCTCGCATGGAGTAATTCCCTCTCAGTCACTCACTGACACACACAACACACACTCACATACGGTTTATCGTCGTCTGCTAGTGTTGCAGGGAGGAAGAAGACTGACTGACTATACACACACACACATACCACACGTTCAAACACTCAAGCAGCTGAAAATAGAGAAGAAACCTTCTTTCATTTTCCTTGGTTCAGTCTAAATTGGAGCAGTGTTCATATAAGCGTCTGCTGCATCCTACAGTCATATAATCAGTGCATATTTTCTTTATAAATTATTTTTTTTTTTACTGCAAACTTGTAAGGAAGAAGCAATTTTGAGAAGCAATTGGTCTTCTGTGCTAGTTTCCCGTGCGAAGAAATTTTGTGCCGCCGGTGCCTTGTATTTTAGTGAATGGTGTCGAAGTTTTGTGGTTTTTGACTTCTTCTTTTTTTTAAGTGTGATTTTATTGTGGACAAAACTCACTGGTGACTTGTGTTTTTGGTTGCACCTTTTTTTTCGGAGGTGTGTTGCTAAGGAACGCGAGAGATAACAAATAAAAGACAGGAACAGAGACAGCCTCACTAATTATTTTCAAGTGATTGGCGCTTCTGGCATGCCAGAGCGTTTCCGGTGCCATGGGATGTGTGCAGTCGTATTTCAAAAAGGGCGCCTATGGATATGTGGAAGGTAATGACCAAATCATAATAATTGAAGTAATCATTTATTAATTTATTTAACTTTTATTTTCTCAGGACTTAACAGTAACGCTAGCCTAAGCCTGTCACATGTTTCATAGATGAACTCTATTTCAGATTAGGATAAGCCGTACTTGGAACTTAAAAAAAATCGATCTCGTTGCTTTTTCCGGGTATTTTGTTTCACATACTTCACGTTAGGTTAGCTTGGATTAGTTAAAGTTAGGTTAAGATAATTAATATTATGTGAGTTCGACTGTCCTTATCCTAAACTGATTGTTTTTGCTAAGGATGACGTATTTCGGTGAACACTTTCCCGGGGGCAAAAAATGGGAAATGACGCGGTTAGGGCTTTAACTCAAGTACCACCTCGGTAGTCGCGTGAAGAAATTCAGGAAATCACCGGGAAACCTCAACTTGGATGTCTGACAGCAGGACTCGAACCTTCTTGTCTCCACAGTATCGTCGGAAATCTGAGATTGTGACAACTAAACTATCAGTTCTATGTTTGAAGTAGCATTAGCAAAACCAATGTTCGATAGTTAATTTCTTTTTGTAGTTCATTTATTGTATATTATATTTTTGTTGTTCAAAGTGATCTACGGGGGAAACTTGGTCTAAAGTGTGAGATATAAGGTCCCTTGGCTATTACAGCTTCCTTCCGAGGAAATGAATGATCGAGTGTAGTACCTAGGATCCCAGTGGCAGGTCTGTCAAGCCTGATGAAACTGAGGAACATCCTGTAAATTCTGTCACACTTTACAATCCTGAACAGAGTTACAACCTATCGAACACGTCTGGTTTGTGGTAGAGCCAGATTTTGGTCGATACAACCATTTCCTCCCATCCACAGAGCGCCAAACTAAGGGGTGCCAAAATGACCGAAATTTTTTCTTGTGAATTATTAGCTTTTCGAAAGTAATTCAGTCACCAATCTTTGATCCTAAAACCTAACTAGATTTCTAATCAACCAAGGGGATAGGAGAGGAGAAAATAATCCCCAGGTCACCTCATGGGTAGGGATTCTGCCAGGATTTTCAGTTGAGGGGAGTAAACCTGAGATTGAAGGATTTAACTGCAATGTTCGAAATGAGACGGCGTATGCCGGTCCGTGCTTCTTTTTTATTTTTCCCTTATACCGGTACTTTTGACAGAAAAGGAAGTTAAACGGTATAGCTGCTGGCGTCATTGTTTCTGTAATATACCGTCACTTCTAAATTTCCATTTCCAGCACTGCCTGTAAGTATAGAGTTTTACAGGGTTTCTACAGATTCCCCCCTGATTATGCCTGAAAATTTGAAGGTGTGTGCTCGACAATTTTTTTTTGGGGGGGGGTGACACACCAATTTGGGGAATTGGCAGAGTTCCTGCTTATGGGTGGTGTGGAAATTAGTAAAAATAAAGAGTTTGAAGTGAATGTATGCAAGGTTGGGAAAATCTTTTAACAACAGGACATAATTCACCGTAACGAAGAGGCAGAATTATTTTTTTTAAATAATTTAAAATAAGCTTTTTAAAGACATTCTTTTCTTAAACAATTTGTACTAACAAGTAAAAAAAATAATTTTGTTTATGTATGACTAAAAGAAAAGCATGGGGCGCGCTAACTGAAGAATGTATAAAGTGACTATATATGAGAGAGCGCTCCATGCTTTTCTTTTTAGTCATGCATAAACAAAATTATTTTTTTACATTTTAGTGCGAATTGTATAAGAAAAGAATTTCTTTAAAAAGCTTTTTTTATTTTTTTTTCTCGAACTGTTTTGTGAACTAAGTTCTAAAGTGTTCGACAACCAGCAAAACCCCATATCATTGCTGGTTAGTATTATTTTAGGATAAAGAAGTCTGTATTAAAAAATATTAAAATAAGCTTTTAAAACATATAAATATATAGAAATATATGAAAGTAACAATGGAATATTGTATTGTCATCCGACTTATGTCGCTGTGCAAATTGCCATCATTCTATGACATCGGTAAATGAGTTACATTACCGTTGCAAGATTTGAAAACACCACGAACCATTGTGAACTAAAGAAAAGAATGTAAAAAAAACGAACCAACCAAGCGTTGCAAGCATTAATGTTTATACTAATCTGGAATAGATCCAAACGTTCGTGTCCTCAGTGTCAATTAGACCTTTGGCACTGGAGCTAGATAATTGTGTATATTTGTTTTTCGTACTGTTTAGGATAAGAATCTGGTTGGACGCAACGAAATGGCGATGGAGATTGTAAGTTAATAAGGGTGATCTAATTTTCGATATATCGAATCGAATTCGATATTTCAAAAATTTCGAAACTTCGATATTTAAATTTGTTGATATTCGATATATCGATCCGATCGATAACTGCAGCTCTCATATGAGTTTTGTTTTACTGATTCAAACTTAATTACCACTCTTGGGGTCCAATGTAGAACGAACGGTCGTAAAAGAACCAAATTTCAGAGGACATCACAAGGAAATACGAATTCAGTAGTTTTCGAGTCTTTTTTACATCTTTCAAGACGTAATCGGTTTGGTGTAAAGTAATGGTCATTGCCTACTTATCGGTATTACGAAAATCGAATGATCTCCGTCTCTGTTCAAACTGGATATCCTCGTTAAAGCTACACTTCAGTTACACATTTACACCAGACGAATACCATTATACCTCTCTTCATCATGTTCGTTAGCCGGTGGAGACACCGAATCCACATAACATCTAAGCTTGATTTTAAGTTCATTTACGCTTGTGTAGTTACGATTGATGTAACAAACTTCATTCAAGTTTGAAATTGACTTTACTAAGTTGATTTGATATCGTAAGTTTGACTCAAGCTGAACGGTAGGTAGTTGTGTTTGATATATTTGGCCACTATACATGGCAGGTGTGTTTCACTTTTGTTGTAACAAGCTTTATATGACAAGCAGTGGCGCACCTAGAAGATAGTTTCGGGGGGTCTAGCGCTTGCGAGGTCTGTTTTGGTGTGAAATTTACGTAAAATGCATATAATTTTGCAAAAAATTATACTAATTTCAAAAAAAAAATAATCTAAATTTCGGAGGAAGGGGTGTCTGGACCCTTCAGGAACCCCCCTGCGTACATCCCTGATCACAAGCTTGTCAGTTGCCATCTAGTAAATATGATCAAGCTTGATTTAAGCTTTAAACTTGACATGAGCAGCATAACGGAAGCTTGTAACAAGTTTGAATCAAGCTTATTCTGGTATCGGGGAATTATGTTGTTGTCCCGTTTTCTTCATACAACCTCGGGACTAATTCAATTAACAAGTAGCGAACTCTGGTCCCGAAAACCAGATAGACCGGAGATAAAGAGTCGTTGCGTTACGGACGTGACACCCTTTTTGAACGAGAATTGCCTGGTGGATCAAGGTCGTTGTTAAGCGAAGTAGTTCATTAATTTATTTGTATTTAATTAATTAAAATACACTCACATCCATAAAAAATGGCAACTGAATTTTTTGAAGTCCGATTGTTTTTTAAATCTACATTAGATATTATTTGCTCCGGTGTTGCCATGTTGTGCAATTTATTGGACTTAAAAATTGTATCGCTTGTTTTTTGTGAATTTGAATTTTATATATGGCCTTTAGGCATCTAAGGCTCAGGTCGGAATAGAGGAGGGGAAAGGATAGGGGAAGGTGTCGGTCAGGGCCTAAGTTGAGGGTGCCATCTTGGCATTTGTCTGGTGTGACTGAGGAAAACCCCTGGAAAACCTCAGTCAGGATGGTTGGACGCTGAAATTGAACCCACGACCTCCCGAATGCTATGCCAACACTCTACCACTGAGTTACGGCAGCCCGGTAGCTAATTTTTTGTGAATCTTAGTGTACAATATATGTATAGGCTGTGCGGCCTAAGCTCGACTCAAGTCTGATAGATAACGTCGTTCAGTGAGCATAACTTCCAGGGAAAGGGATGGGGTAGCTGGGGACAGGGTTTCACCATCCCATACTAGTGGTACTGAGGAAGCTTCTGGGAAAACATTTATCTCTGCGATATATTCCCAGTGCGGAACAGTAGGCCTTTGCCACTCATTTAACAAGGGTAAATCTATAATCAAGACACCCACAAATAAATGTTAGAAATCACCTCAAAAATAAGATAGTTGGGAAGAGATTCAGAGTTGTTTGTCAGTTTTACGTCATCAAATTGAAAGTTGCAAGATCAGTCCAAATCTGAGGTCATTTTATCTTTAACTGCTTTTGTTTAGGCGTTAGCGTAGCATACGGATTGAATGCTCATAGTGCAAAAATGCTACAAGGGAATGTTTTAGACATATCAAAGTATAAACGATCTCATAATTTAAGGCATCTAAACCCAAATTTGAAGTTAGTTTTTCTCAATATGCTTTTGTTTAGTTATTCAAATGTGTAATAATCTGAGTGCATATAGTGCAGAAATGCCATAAAAGGAAGGTTGTAGCTTTACAAGATTGAAAATGTTGTTATAAATCAGGTTCTCTGAACCAAGTTCTGAAGTATTTTCTTCAGGTTCTTCCTATTTTTCCGGTAAATAGAAGGTTTTGTTACACCCTGTATATAACGATAACGCTTTTGTTTTATGCATGAAAGGGAAAAACATTTCAATCTTACAAACAATAGTCAGCCACTAGCTCGTTGATGGACTTGTTATTTGCCCATCCCTCCCCCATGGACTGGTGCTGGAGGGGATCTTGCTCCACAAAAGTTTTATTCCTAGCTATCCCTGCTTTGTAACGCAGGAAAAAACAATTCTTCTTCTTCTTCTTCTCTGGTTATCAACACGAGGAAGATTGACCGAGCAGCCACGGCATTGGCTTAGTGTTCGGGAGGTCCTGGAATCGATCCCAGTGGCCGACCATCCTGACTGATGTTTTCCCTCAGTCACCCCAAGCAAATGTCGGGATGCTATCTACAAAATAGGTCGTGGCCGTCTACCTTCCAACATCCTGTCCTCACCCTATCCCGACCTGAGTCATAGATACCTAAAGGTCTTAAAGATTGGTTTGCTTTTCTCATCCCTTTTCTTATACGCAACCCAAACGACACAAGTGTTCTGTTTGGCTGCATAAGTAACAGGATATGCGTACTTTTCCTTTATGGACTTGTTTAGATGTAGCTATGGCCTAACAAAGGCTGTTATATGTCTGACGTTTTACTAACTATCGAAGCCGTTGTGTTACATATCTAACGAATGACATCCTTTGGTGAACATTCTTCCGGGAGTAGGATGGGAAAGGTAGCAGTCAGGGTGTCTTGAGGTTATCCCGGCGTTCACGTGGTGAAACTGGGGGAAAACTCTCGAAAACCTCGTTCAGGATGGCTGGTATAGTAAGGCTTGAACCCGTGTGCCTCCCCAGTTCTGATCGGAAGTTCGTGACGTTACAGACTGAAACACGGGTCCTGGGTAGGATTTGTTACATAAAAAGTGGAACATGAATAGAAACAGATTTTGGGGAACACCGAGACAGGTTGGTGAAGGGAGTGGCGCAATTCTTATTTACATAAAAGTAGAAATATTTATGTACTATGAATCAAATATAAAGGAATGGATGGTAGGCCCTGTAGCCCTTCTCTGGCTACAGCCCTAGCTATAAGACCATTATAAGATAAGAGTCGAACATTCTGAAGTTTTACATTCTAATAGATTATGCTAATCGCACTTTCGTAAACAATTAGCAGGTAACAAGTTTTTCTCAGCATGAAGCACTGAGATAATTGAAAAAGTATATATCGTCATCTTGGAACCAGAACGAACTATGTCCACTTTTTGGCGAAATGAAGTTAACACAGCAGTCAAAGACCTTGTACCGAACAGTATCAACCGCTAAAGTACTACTGTATCTCACAAAACGACCTCCAAGTGGCTAGAAAAGTAATGAATTCCTCCTACAGAATTGTCAGTGGGAAAACGTTTACCATGTGTTAAAAATACATTAGTTATACATTAAAACCGCTTGGAAATACAATGGAAAAGAAAGAAACAACATTTATTAGAAAGTGATTTTTTTTTTCAATCCATAGAGAAAAGCATGCAATAAACAGATTCATTCGTGTACTTCAACCGTATCAGTGCAAAGCGTGACATTCTATTAAGTGCAAATGATAAGTAAAAGTTCAGAAGCGAATACAGATTATGAAAAAAGTACACTTAGATTCATAAAAAAAAAAAATTAATTATAACGTTATAAGTATAGGGCGTTCAAAAAAAAACGCGTACTTTCATATAGTTATTATCGGGTTACGAGATAACAAGGAAGTCAAAACGCTATACAACTAAAGTAATCACAATGGCATGCCATTTGAAATACTGACAGGTTGATCATGTGTCCATAGCTTCATTAAGACGTGCTTCCTCGGAAACTGAGAATAACACTGACACCCTGAAGGAAGGCATCGAACGGCCTTGGCTCAGTAGTAGAGCGTTGGCTTAGCATTCGGGAAATCATGTGATCGATCCCACCGGCCGACAATCCTGACAGGTTTTTGCTCAGTCATACCAGGCAAATGCTGGGATGATACAAAAATAGGCCCTGGCTGCCTACCTTCCAACATCCTTTCCCCTCACTCTATCCCGGTTGAGATTAGTTTTGTGTATGTTTTCGGAATTCGGAAAACGCACTTTGAACTCACTATGGTGTTTTGTTCTGATGTGTACTTGTGATTTGCAGCTTGTCTGGTCGGCACGGCGCCGAACTTGTAAACTGAAAGGCCCGTGTTTAAGTCCAACTTGATCCGCTCTTTTTTCAGTATTTCTGGAAAACTAAATACACGCTTGTTTTATATCGATAATGTGACTGGAAATTTCGATACATATGGGTTTTCTGGCTTTTTTTGTAACATGCCTTTGAAAATTCTTTACAGTGTAGCAAATCGTCCTTATGACGTTGAGAGATAACCCTTTAAAGCCTTTATTAATGGCATATTGTATTACGTTGAGCATAAGACATGAAAACATACCAATCTGTCCCTATTTTAAATGGTATGACATTGTAATTGCTTCGTTTGAGTGTTGACTTTCTTCAGTAAATTTCATAACCTTATAATAATCATACCAAAGTAGGGCGGTTTTTTTGAGCACCCTGTACTATAAGTTGTACTATCTGGGACATACCGAAGAGAAATTTGATACAGACTAAACAGCAAACTGATACATATATTTTAGATGTTACTTATATCGGCACTATTTTTTTGTGGCGAATTGTACTTCACCAAGGCGAAACCAAAGGTTATGTCTGGTCTCAATAAATACACTGATGAGCCAAATTTCTTGCAATAACTACCAAATATATTGTGGGTTTTGAAACCCATACCATCAAATCTATCCGCACCAAATTCCATATGAGTACTTCATTTGACCACACAAAGATTGTATGTATGGTCCCAATATTTAAATTACACTTTCTTGGCATGTTTCATAGAATGTCTACCAAATAATTTTGACCTGGCACCGAAGAGCACCTAATGTTTCACAAACAAATCTTTTTTCTGTACCTAAATACGAGTATATAGTCAGTAAAGTGGGCTATATATTTCCTTTACACCAAATTTGGGGAAGTGCTTGGTCTCTCTGCAAGGTCCACTGGATAAGCATACGCTCTGTCCAGTGTTCGATTTTCCGCGGGGAGATGTTGTCGGGGATTTTCCCTGGTGCGTGAGGATTTCTTTCCTGGTTGTTGATTCGGAATATTATCCCAACTAGGGATAAAATCTTTATATTTCTGCCCAAACAAATAGTATCTTGAAAATTACCAGCAACTACTAGTTTTAGGATCCCCTGTTCGTAATTTATAACAAATCGAACACTGGTTCTGTCAGTGGCGGATCCAGAGAGAAGGGACGCGCCCCTGTAAGGGAAAGTATTTTGTGCTTTATTGAACTGTTTCAACAATTTATTTCAGAAAAAAATCTTGGGTTTGTTTCTGGATAATCATGTAGACATTTTGGACATTTTGAGGGGGTCAAGAGACACAGTAAGAGTGTCACTTCCCGTGAAAACATCAAAAATCTCCCTAATCCATTTCACCTGCCCCCCCCCCCTTCCTCACGAAAATCCCGCCTGCGCCACTGCGCTCTGACTTATGTTGTAGTTAATTCACTGTAACGTGAGCAGCAATTACACCAGGAAAAAACCGGAAGGGGGAAAAATGGATAGACTGCTAAGCGTCTTCATAGTTTTCAAGTTGTAGTGATTTGTGATAAGAAAAAGCCAAAGCATGGAAGTGAGTGAGTGACCTTCAAACAAGCCTGAGAACTTCCTTTGTGGAATTGCAGTGGTATTTGCAGTGTTCACTCTGAATGGGGAATCAATTATTTCTTGGATATAACCTTCTTTCTTTTTTCGCTATTTTAATGAAGCGGTTTTTTTTTTCAATAAACAGTCTTTTTTTGTGTCCGTTTTCTCTGTTTCTTGATTCTAACCAAAGCATTCATTTAAAACGCGCCTACCTCAAGGTTCAGTCCTACATCATAGTGAATTAAAAATCTCTTTGCATTAACAAGAAAAAAGTATTGGAGAACTGGAGATTTGTATTACATTCTCTCCTCAGTTCAGTGAGAACGAAAGCCTTTAATACGATGTAAATCCCTGCACAGTGGTTCTGATTGTTCTTCTTTTTTAACTACTTCTTTTAGAAGGAAGGTAGACCAAAGGCTTGAATACAAAGTTTCTAAATATTACCAGAAAATGGCACGCATTTGCCAAACTAGTGTACTCTACTTTTAAACGGAAAATTTATTATTGATGAACAGTTAGTTTATTTATGATTGGGCAGCAATAGTCTAACTCCCTTACAAATCTGAGGTCTTTCGGTGAGGATTTATTCGTAGATAAAGGAAGATAGTGATGTTTACCTATCCTATAGGTACCATGCTGGAATTCTTCCGGTGAAACCGGGAGAAACCTGGAAATTCTTAGTCAAGTATCGTCGATCTTGCTTGCTTTCCTAATGTCGTTACGAAATCCATGATCGTATTCAGTATACCACGGGGGCTGGGTATGAAAAAATTAATATAAAAAAGTTCCACGCTATAAAGGAGATTCCAATCCTTGTTTGTGAGAAGAACGATTATTACTTTAATTGAACAGTACAAGAAACTTCTGTTATGAATACAAAATGAAGAATTATTATACTTGTCTGGTTTACTACATATCTAATTGAATATCTTGCTACAAACATGTCATCGTTTCTCAAAATGTCATCCGGGCACTAGTGGTGGTCCACGTTAGTTCATTACATGGTCCGTCAATAAATAAATAAATAAAGGTTTTCGGCTTTTATGAACAAACATAAGGTGCTTGTGGAAAAGGAATCAGCAACTATGTGAAGGATACTTTTTTTTTTCACTTCCATGTTAGCAGCCGCATATTTTGTTGGAAAGCATTTCCTTTTTATGAGTTACGTAACTAAATACCTGACATTTCCGTGTACGGTACAATGAAATATTTGATTTCCAATGATAAAAGCTAAAAGCTCAACGAAGACGTTTTCCTTCAATTATTTTTTCCAATGTCATAATAACTGAAACACTTCCACGAAACATTCTGGACTACTACTACTAATAATTTCTACACTTCTTCCTCCCTGAATAGGTTTTATTTATAATTGCATTCCAATATTTCATTTATTTGGATCACTGAGAAACTAAGATATTTGTTATTATCACCAGAAACGAACTGGCGAGCTTCTAAAAGGCTGGACCTGTTAATAACTAAAAATATGGACAGTAAAACTATATTCTATTACCATTGAAAGCGTCCTTTAGATGTTTTGACACAATGTCTATTTTATTTACAACGATAATGTCAGCTGTTCTTTTCTATAACATTGATCTAAACATCTGAATAAGTTCAAAGGTATAATGCTTGGACTATTATAACAATCCACACAATCACTCTCTTTTCTAAACAAAACGACACAGCATTGCTAAGAAATTGCGCAGAAACACAAATTCGGAACATCATTAAATTCTTAGTTCGAACTTATTATGTTTCAGTTAGATTAGGTTAGGCGCGTTTCACTTAACCTATGCCAATACAAAGAGCAGTTGTTGTTTTTTTTCACCTTAGTTTAATATTGCAAAGTAAGTTGCTTCCGTTTTTCTTTCTCTTGCCCCAAGGATGCATTCTGGTTTGTCCACAATTCGACAATATTTACTATAGACGTCTATATTCCAGAATTCACCGTTACCTGCGAGCTTACAGCCACGATATCTAGTTCAAATTCCTTTGGATTCAATCACTCACACTTTGTATCACGTTCACGTTCCACCAAAACCAAGAAACCATCTTCTACCCAATGCATCCTTTCTTTCTTGAAACTGTGGACACTTCACACAAGTTCCATATCCCAAATCATGAAGAAGTTTTAATAATTTATCTTCAGTATCTGTTACAATTATTTCTTCCTCTTGACTCTGCTTTTCTTTCTGAACTCTTACCGACATTAACTTTGACTTCTATTTCCTTCTCCTTTTTTGCTACGACTTCTTGTTGACTGAACCGTCTTTCTTATCGAATCAGCTCAAGTTGATTCTCACGACTGTTCGGATTCCGATCGAAATTACCTGATACAAAAATCATTCTGCTCCGGTTCCGATTCGATTTTGTTATGGGCAATCGACTAGCACATAGTTAATATCCGAATTCCATTTTGTTTTATTATTTCTCTGTGTTTCTTCATGCCGTCGTAGACGTGTCGCTACTGCAGGTAGATTATCAGTGGTTCTCACGTTTTTGTTTATGTCATAACAGCAGCGAGCCCAGTGATTTCCTCTGTAACAAATATCACACCACGTGTTGTGCGCGGGACACCTGTTGCGCACTCTGTGTACTAATCCGCAACGTTTGCGACTTCTGCTGATATAACGAAATTGACTATCTAAGTTTCTCCTATCGTTGCTGGCATATATTTTATTAACATTTGGATGAGAATATAAAGTGTGAGATGGTGAGTTCATATTGTATTTAGTCCCTACATCTAGTGTTTGTTCAATTCTTTCGCACTGCACCATAAGATGCACGGCAGTATTTAACGTTAGGTTAGGAGCGCTAATCAAAGCCGATTGTAATGTAAAATTATGCAGACCTAAAATACATTGATTTAATACGTATATTTCGTAACGTGAACCAAAGCTTCAATACCTGACGTTTTTACTTATGAAATCAAATATATCCTGATTTTTCTCTTGTTTTATCTTAAAAAAGTCGTATCTACGCTGGAATTCCTTTTGTGTATTCAGACAATTACTAATCATGCATATACAATCTGTAAACTTGGCTCTGATAACAGATCCATTCAGCATTATCGGAACAAGTAATGTATTAACTATAGCAAAAACATTAATTTTTGCTGCCTTACCATCCAATGGTTGCATCTAAACGAAGTCTTAGTGTAAGTAACGAAACCCACGATATTAGATCAACAAGCTATAGTATTGAATTTGAAACATGCCGTAAATAATGTTAGATGCAGTTCCTTTTCGTAACGTCACATTTGATTAAACATTGCTAGTTCGTATCTTGAATCATGGTCACCACTGTTAATGGCTGAAAATATGCAGTAAAACCATATTTAGTTTATTACCATTGAAAGCTTCATTTAGACATTTTGACACCACAATGTCTATTTTATTTACAACGACAACGTCAACTGTTCGTTTCTATGACACTGACTTAAACATGTGGATGAGTTCATAGATACAAGTATTATGAAACAATCATATTGACTATTATAACAATTCCCACAGGACCTACAGTTTTTATTAATAAAGTGAACTTCGAACCACTCCGTTCAATGAACCTCCACCGCAGTCAAACCCATGACCATGCGCACAGAAAGCAAGAGTGCTAACCTCTCGGCGAACTGCGGTTAGGAAACAAAGAGAGAGAATCACAAACTAATTTGAAGTGTCATGCTAAAGTCTCGATATCAGTCAAACATAATGATTGAAAATAGACACTGGTTTGTGAATTATGGAGTTTTAGCTTGGATTCCGTTTCAGTACACAGCACAAAATAATGCCGGTGTGAAGTAAACATAATTTTGACTACCATTGTTTTTGTGTTAATGTAACATCATTGTAATTAACACAATGCAATTTTTAATATAGTAATCGTGCTTGTATGACACTTCCATTCTGGTGAGTCAACATTGGAAACCCTTGCATTGTGTTAGATTAACACCAGAATCAACAACAATGTCTTGTGTTGAATTCCCACACAAGTGGTAGTCAAATTGTGTTGAATTAACACCAGCATTTTTTGCTTTGTATCATCATTATTAATGTGTTGCTAAAAGGTGGTACAGGTCGTTTAAGCCATCTTAAGTGTTCTGCATTCATCCCGATCGTGCGCTTTCCTTTCCTGTATCAGCATACGATTTATCTTTCATGATACTGTTCAGAAGTTGAATTTATCTTTTTTCTCTTTATCGCACAAGCATACCTTCCATTGTATCGTTTAATGTACAATCTCTGCGTGGTCAATGTTCTAACTAGTATTTTTTATTGTTCGTATCTTGCTTATTCTCTTCAGGACTTTCTCATTACACATCTTCTGTGTCCAGCTGATTTTTACCACTCTTCTTCATATCTACGTTCCAAACACTTTCCTCCTTTCTTTCTTCTTTCTTTCGTATAGTCCATGTTTCTGCTTCATACAACACAATACTCCATACAAAACATGTAATCTCTCTTTTCCTCAACTCTTTGTTAATCGGTTCACAGAAGAGATTCTTATTCTAATGTCTTGTTTAGATTACCAAGTTTGTTACGACGCTAAAAATCATGGTTGAAATAACTCCGTTTAGACTACTTAACTTGGTTATGGTGTCTGTACTGCCATTGTCAGTAAAGAAACAGGTTGTGGGCTTAGAGTAAGGAATCTCCTTTTTCCATACTATAAGGTTACATGGTTAGATGTCTAAATTATAAAATACTGAACACAAATGAATTGATTGTAGCGTAATATTTTGTAGATTAGTTCTGCCATCATTCTTTTATACTTTAAAAGTGATACACAACGTCAGGATGCTATATATTTCTATAAAGAAAGAAATAAACTCACGAAGTGAGCTGCGCTTAACGGCCATCTTGCGTTTAGGTAACTAACGTAAGAAGATAAGATATAAAATAAATTGTATGGGCGGTAACGTAAGAAGATAACCGTCGTAAGTTAACGCTAGTTACATTTGAAACCCGCGTTAATGGTAACTACCGTTTACATTACTAAAACGATCTTTGGTTAACGTTAACCATGGTAAGATGGCATTAGGGAATGACTTTTTCGCCATTGTTATTCTGGTCTCTATTTCTTGTTCATATTTCATATCCTTGCTTAGAAATCTTACCAGATAGCTGTTCTAGTTTTTCTAATCCAATATTGATGTTTACTGTCATTCTATTTCAGTTTCCACTCCTTTCGTCGTATTCATTTTCATTCTAAATTCGTTACAATTTCTCTTAATCTCTTTGTGATGTCTCTTTCTCTGCAACAAAAATCATATCATCGGCAAATCTACTATGTTTCATTTTTCTTGCTCTGATCGTAACTCGCCTTCCGGTTTCGACGAATCTCTTTATAACCTCTTCTAGATATATGTGTAGTTCATTTCCTAAAGCCTCCTTGTCCACAAAAATGGTAAAATTGAGATATTGGCATTATTGAGATCATTTCATTATTTTCTAACACTTTATTAAGGTCCTATCCCACATAGCAAAATCACCTTGAATCAAGCTTGTTTTGGCCTTCAAATGTCAAGCCAACAAGCTTGTTGCGTCAAGCAAAAAGGTTGAATCAAGCTTGAACCATGCTTGATTTTTCAAAGTGCCTTGTTTAGGCCAGGATTAATCAAGCTTGAAATTGGGTTCTTAAGTTCAAGTATATTTTATCTAACAAAAATCAAGGTTGTATCAAACCTGAAATATACTTGTCGTATCACGTCAAGTCTAACAGGGCAAAATCAAGGATATTTCAACCTTGAAGCAAGGAACAGTCCTATGCGGGATAATTTCAGAACGTCCGTAAAATAATTTAATTATCATAAGAAAGTAAAGAACAGTAAAATTTGTATTTATTTTCTCTTTCCCTTTTTTCTTTTTTGTTGAAAAATATAAAACCTTGGTAAATTAAAACTTTTACCATCATTTCTAAAATATTCACGGCTGTAAATTGTCTCTAGCTTTGATAGGCATATGGAGAACGTAATCTTTTATTTTCAAAAGTCAATTTACTTATTGCCCTGATAAGTCATGTGAAAAATTAACACATCAAATATGGGGTAAATACAAAAGGAAATTTTAGACAGAACCGTCTTGGCAGTTGTTTAATATGGACATTTAAACTATTATTTTATGTTTGGGGATTGAAATAATACTAACTTATAGCAATTAAGGGTTGCTGCTGCTACCTTATTAAACTAAGTTATATTACTGAAGTATATTACTTCAAACAAGTGTCCCCTATGGGTGAGTGGTAACACTAGCTGTCTTGTAATCAAGGGGTCCCGCGTTCGATTTCCGGTGGGGATATAAGTGGTTAGAAGCCCGCGTTAAATTCTAGGTCCTGTTTAGTGGACGTTATCTTGATCCGATGGAAGGCAATGGCAAACCACCATCGGTCCACCATGACGATTGTCACTGTGTTACTTCTTGTAAGTAATTAGATAATTAATCAAATCAAATATCACGGCGTGGGATATGATTTAAGAAGTATGTTTGTAGTATCTTTAACAAAAGCAACAATTCTTAATTTTTTAATCATAAATATTATTGCAAATTTCCAATATTTGGTAGTAGTTGAAAAAAATAACTCTTAAGAATTGAAACTTATG
The DNA here is from genome assembly GCA_022664845.1 of Lepisma saccharinum. Classification (NCBI taxonomy): domain Eukaryota; kingdom Metazoa; phylum Arthropoda; class Insecta; order Zygentoma; family Lepismatidae; genus Lepisma; species Lepisma saccharinum. Next base: position 26,968 of record JAGDQP010023351.1, read on the forward strand.
ACTTTGGGCTCTACAGTGCCTGAGAATACAGCTAGGCGTTAGGGTTGGAAAAGAGAGAAGGTAAATTAAAAAAAAAAAAAAAAAAAAAAAAAAAAAAAAAAAAAAAAAAAAAAACGTGATTCTCCAGCGCGGATGCAGCTATCATAAAAATTAGGTTAGCTGAAAAAAAAGGGGGCGTAAATCAGTTGGTAAACATTGATTTCGCATCCGGGAGATCCTGGGTTCGATACCAGCGACCGACCATCCCGACTGTAGTTTTTCTAGTGTCTTTCCTCAGTCACACCGGGCAAATGCCAGGATGGAATCTTGAGCTTAGGTCCTGGTCGAGTCCCAGCATTCTTTGCGTCGCTTGCACTTTCTTTTATTGTGTGCGCGGCTCGCCTTAGACTATGAGACTAGGATATTTTTATTTATTTAACCTTTTCACTTATTTTTCTCTATGGGCAAACCAACGCAGTTGTGACCTAATTCTGTTACATGTCTGAAGGATGACATCCCTTTGCAAATACTTTTCAGCGGAAAGAATGGGAAAGTTTGCGTCCGAGGTTCTAGATTAGATATCATCCCGTCATTCACTTGGTAAAACTCAGGAAAAACCCTGTAAAACCTCAGACAAGAGTTTCCCACTAACGTTGCGAAGAATGTAACCGTTAGACCACCGGGTCTGGTTATTTCACGTTCGTCACCTGAGAGAAAAGAGAAAACGAAATTTTCAGTTAGACATTTGGTCAAGAAAGCAGGTGTTTTGGATACGTGAGAGAGAATTTATTATCTCCCTCTATTATATGTATGCACGCGTGCTCTGAGATGTGTATTGATCACTATGCTTATTATTCTAAGGAAAGATATAAAATTACATGAATTGATTTTTTACATGGTTATGCATTATGCATGGAAGTTAAAAAAAAAAGAGAGAAAACATGATGAAGGGCCCTGTCAGGGAGTCTTGTATTATTTCGTAGAAGCAATGATTTATCTATATCTTTGTTGTATAGAACTACGTCGTTTCAGCCTTCTAGACATAAAATCGATTCAAGAGCGATAGAAGTATTAACAATGACTCAGCTTTTCTGACAATTTCACTCCTCCAATATTTGATTTTCAGATCCTGACTGTCTCCATAGAAGTTAGTTCAGCTTGTGAATTTCTTCTCGAGATTTTACCAGAATTTTTCCACGGCAGTTTGAGGAATAAGGAATTTTCGTCGATTTTTGGTGCTGATTTTTGCGGATTCTCTCTGTTAAAGTATGAATGGCCCTTGTCTAGTAATAATGGGTTGGAAATCAGAGCTGACTAAAATTTTGATTGAAATTTTCCGTGGCTTGTCTTTTAGTGGAATTTCCGTGGGGTCTTTTAGTGATATTTGACGAATGTCAGCAGACTGATTGTATATTGAATGAACATTAGAACCATTATTGATGTTTAAAGTCAAAACTGACAGCGGGGACAAAAAAGTGGTCGTGTTCAACGTATGTTCGGGAAATCTTGTCTCTTTGAAGTGGAAATTAGTTCATTTTATTGTCCATAGTAGGAAACTTGAACTTTTTGATGACTTTTACAGGTTTGCAACTCTAATAATAAAACACTATATTTAGTATAAATTATTTCAAATTTATTAAATTAGCTATGTTTCCAACCCCCTCTATACACTGTATAACATATCAATTGATAGTCATGTGTTTTTACCAGTTCATTCCTTCTCATGCGCTTATATTTAAATGAATTACAAATTTCATCTGCCCTCCACCAGCATCGAACCATAATCTCATTACGTCAATTTTCCAGTAACTTTCCTGTTCATTGAGATTTATTCTTGGTTCACAGTCAGCGTATAATAGAAAAGCTTTTTCCCCCGCCTGAGGCATGGATGTTAGTGAGTGTTAATAAGCATTGCACTCATGTAGTCGTGACGAGCCAAAGTCTAAAGTTACTAAAATTGTTCATACAAAATAAAGTTTAACAAAGTTTTACAGAACTTATTTTTTTAAATTTACCCAAATTCGAAACTCAGAAACGGCACCACCCTCTCCGCACTTTGCTCTATATTTATTTTCCAGCAAAGTGGTCGATATATGAATCTGAAGAAGAAGAGAATATCTTTGAAATTTACATAATGAGACTAGGGTTCGGTGCTGGTGGAGGACAGATGAAATTGTAGTTCATTCAAATACAAACGAAGATAAGAAGAAAGCGCTGGAAATGAAAACACGTCGCTATCAAGTGATATGTTCTATGGCACTATAAGGGTTCAAAATATTGCTATAAATTTAATGATTTTACTATAGGGTTGGCAACCCATAAAAGTCACCAAAGTGTT